>JAXIVJ010000944.1:0-95000 GCA_036785665.1 Chirona hameri | reverse complement strand
TCTGCTGGGACACCAATTATGCATTAATTAATATAATTATGCATCCCAAGGAAGGTTGACCGGCGAACTGGCCTTTGCTTTGAGTAAAAGGGTCAAGTGGGTTAGGAATTTACTCTTAACCCGCGCACTGCAGGGGGGGGGGGGATTGCCGCCCCCTCAGGTTTTTCGAAGATAGAGAAAACACGGCGCCGCTGCGCGCCGCCTGGTTTTGACACACCTGTTAGGACATCAATTGCGCACACTTAGCAAATAAAAATAACCTCGGGTCATCTCAGATCAGGTCACCAAACCAGGTCAAGTGACCCCACCTCCAAAAATGTTTGCAGTTGTGCCAAGCCAGAGTTTTTCATCGATCAGTTTGAAACTTACAGGATGTCACGAGGGGATAAGTACTTACAATTCGTTTATCTCGGAATTTTGATATTGTTGACCTAAGGTCAGGTCAATTTCGTAACCTCCCCATAATAAGTCAATGGGGAAACATACAAATGCTTCCTATTTCAAGGATATGCATGATATTAGTCCAATTACTTCTGGATCATGTTATTATAGAATATTCTTGATGATCCAAGTGTAAGTTTTGTTCAGTGACCCCTATTGGGTCATTTGAGGTCATGCGAGGTCACCATCACTTTTTTGTCAATAACTCCCGACATAATAAAGATAGAGAAGTAAAACAGACATAAAAGTGTTTGTCTCGTCAAGACACGTCTTCCCATATGCAACATGCCCTACTTGGGTCATCACTTGACCTTGACCTGAGGTCAAATTTTTTGTTTAACTTAACAAGATCACCATGTATATCATTCAAAGCGACGAGAGGCGACAACAAAACACTAAAAGCTATCATCATACTTCGTGTAGACGATCGCAGCTGTTTCAATTGTCCAGTCGATCAATGTGTTGAGCAATTGCCATATATAAGTAAACGTAGGGGAAGGTAGAGGAATTTGGACTACTGGGGTAATTTGAACCACCACCCTTCCGGTCAAATCCAGAGCTACGATCCATCACAAATCGCGATATCTACGATGCTCGACACAAACGACGGTCGCATCCAGAGCTACGATCCATCACAAATCGCGATATCTACGATGCTCGACACAAACGACAGTCGCGTGCATATGTTGTTGAAATGTTGTTTTGCACGGAACTGGTCTAAAATGTCAATACAACAATCCGTCATTTTTTTGGAGAATTATGACGATGACTGATCATCCGTTCTCCTCAACGTTGATCGTTAAAGGAGTAATCACCGATTGATCCGAATTCTCCCATCAATTGGTGATCAATCTCCCATCTTCTCCTACCTACGAAAACCAACACCAATGGTTTTAGTTGGCTGCTGGATTGGGATGGGTAGGGGCAAAATAAATTTCAGTTTGGGCACCCACAATCATTTTCATAAAACCACACCCCTGACAGAGACACGATCCTGCCATCCCGGCCTGGCTGAGCTGGCTGGCCGGCACTGGCTGGCCGGCACTGCCTCCCGGCCTGGCTGAGTGGCGAGAGGCAGTGCCGGCCAACCGGGGCCAGAGATGAGGCGTGGCGTCTCCATCGGTCAGCCGGGGCCAGAGGCGTCTCCATCGGTCAGCCGGGGCCAGAGGCGTCTCCATCGGTCAGCCGGGGCCAGAGGCGTCTCCATCGGTCAGCCGGGGCCAGAGGCGTCTCCATCGGTCAGCCGGGGCCAGAGGCGTCTCCATCGGTCAGCCGGGGCCAGAGGCGTCTCCATCGGTCAGCCGGGGCCAGAGGCGTTTCCATCGGTCAGCTGGGGACAGAGGCGTCTCCATCGGTCAGCTGGGGCCAGAGGCGTCTCCATCGGTCAGCCGGGGCTAGAGGCGTCTCCATCGGTCAGCCGGGGCTAGAGGCGTCTCCATCGGTCAGCCGGGGCCAGAGGCGTCTCGATCGGTCAGCCGTGGCCAGAGGCGTGGTTTCTCCATCGAGCCGGCGCCCGCCAGCGGTCAGATCACTCACCAAACACTGCAAAGTGAAAGGTACCGCCCACGACACACAGATCCCTTTTGATCCTCCCGACTGCCGGTCCTCCATCATTTGTCACGCCCACGTTACCCCGGGTCTGGTGGTCGCTGGCCACCGGGCATGTGGTGGCCTCGAGCTGCCCCCCGGGAGTGGTGGCCGTATGCATGGCGTGGGTTCTCCTCGCAGCTTCGCGCTGCGGGGAAGGGCCTGTCCATGGGCGGTTGCCCGGTCGGCGTCCATTTTTACCCTTTTTACCCCTTCTCCTTCATCCCATGGCTGCGCAATGGTCCAAGTAGACCGAAGCGGCCTTATCCTAACCAAACCAAACCAAAACCCACGACACACCGGCGAGCAGGGGGGCAGGCGGGCAGGCAGGCGGGCAGGCGGGCAGGCGGGCAGGCAGGCAGGCAGGCGGGCAGGCGGGCAGGCGGGCGGAAGGGGTAATGTTGACACCATTCATAGCCAGAGTTGATAGCTCTTATTATAATTCCGTCATGTGGCTGTTACAGCTGTTGGTTATTATGCGCAACATTGCTCATTTTTTCATTTATCTTGGACAAGCACAAATACGTCGTGTTCATACATTCAACCGAGGTTTGAATTTCACGTTTGTTTTTATTTGGAGAGCCGATCTGACCACCGTCTTTGTGCTCCAACAAAGCCGTGAAGACAGCTAATAGAACATGAATGCGGCTCGCACATCAATACGAAGGCATGCGGAGCCGGAAGAGTCCGGGCACGCGGCCAACCGGATAACATTCCGGGAGATGCCAGGAGGGGAGGATCGAGCCCCCCCCCCCCCCCCCCTCCGGCCTTCGCCCGGCAACTGCGTCTCTGCCCCCCCCCCCCCCGAGTAGCACGCCGCCCCGTGGCCGATGGGGCGGCCGTGTCCCCCGGCGTTTTTTGCCGGTCGTGCGGCGGACAGACGCGGGCTCGTCGTCACGGGTGGTCTCCATGAGGCATTGTCGCCGCCTACCGCCGCCTACCGCCGCCCAGATCAGCCATCGTCTGCCGGCGGCTGACAGTTCACTTGTCCCCGGGCTCTGCTCCGCCGCCGCCGCCGCCGCCGCCGCCGCTGCTGCTGCTGCTGCTGCTGCTGCTGCTGCCCGCGCCCGCGGCTGCTGCCCGCGGCCGCTGCCCGCGGCCGGCTTGGCTCGGTAGTGGGTGCCGTAGCCGGGGCCAACCCACTCACCCAATGACGCATCCAGGGGGGGGGGGGGAAGGGGACAACCAGGCCATGCCCCCCCCCCCCCACAGCCTCGAAGGAGGGCCAACATGTCTTTTGCCCCCCCAAACGTTAACAATTTAATGCAAAAATTGACCTCGCAGCAATCAAAATCCAGCTATCCACAGTGAAAAAAGTGGGAAATTTTGGAAAACACGGCTCTTACCATCAAATCTGGGCTTAAAAAAACTCAACTGTACGAGAAAATAGCGGCCAGCAAGCTGCCAGTCGGAATTGAAGCTCGAACAAACGTTTTTGTTTTACATATAGGAAGAACACTTCATATGGGATCAATTTGGAATCCAATCTACACTATTTCGGCGCAAATGCAGGCACGTAGCCAAGGGGGGGGGGGGCTGGGCTGGCCGCCCCCTCCCCCTCCCCTGGAGGCCGGGAGGTCCCTTTTAGGCGCGCTGTGCGCGCCGAAAAGGGCCGACGAAACCGCGCGAAGTGCGGTATCATGGGTTCTTAACCACGCGAAGCGTGGTCTTTAGAGAGTTTAGAACACTTAAGGCCAACCAGGGCCCTCTGAAAGACCAAAGGGCCCCTTGGACGTTCAAAAGAGCCCTGTGCATGTCAGAGCGGCCCCTGGCCAGACCGAAATGGCCCCTGAGCGGGTCAGTGGGCCCCCTGAACACGTCGAATGGGCCCCTAGCCAGCACAGAGGGCCCCTAAGGAGGTCGAGAGGCCCCTGAGCATGTCGGCAGGGCGACAATGCGGCCAGCGCAGTCCATTTCCAGGACATAAGGGCCCCTGAGCAGGTTGCAGGGCCCCTTGGACAGACCAGATGGCCCCTGGGAAGTTGGCCCCTGGGGCCCCTTTGCAGGTCAGAGGGCCCCTGACCAGACCGAAAGGGCCCCTAGGAGGGTTAGAAGGGCCCCTGGACATGCCGAATGGGCCCCTAGTCAGAACGGAGGGGCTCCAGGGCAGGTCGGAGGGCCCTCAGAGAATGTCACAAGGCGACAAAGCAGCCAGTGCAGTCCCTTGCCAGGCTGGAAGGGCCTCTTATAAGGCTAGAGGGCCCCTGGGGAGACCAGAGGGCTCCTGGAAAGTTCAAAGGGCCCCTGTGCAGATCGGAGGGGCCCCTGTCCAGACCGAAATGACCCCTGGGCAAGTAAGAAGGGCCTCTGAACATGCTGAATTGGCCCCTAACCAGACTGGAGGGGCCCCTGGGTAGGTCGGAGGGGCCCCTGAGCATGCCGTCAGGGCGACAAAGCAGCCAGTGCAGTCCCTGGCCAGGTCGGAAGGACCTCTGAACAGGCCGAATGGGCCTCTTGACACACAAGAGGGGCTTCTTGGAAGGTCAGAGGAGTCCCTGGTCAGACCGGAAGGGCCAAAAGCACGTAGAGATCGCAGATGAAGATTAAATACAAAGAAGACTTACTCCACAATACAAATATTAAAAGCGGAGCTTTCGGGTATATTGTAACACCCTTCGTCAGGGTGTTACAATATACCCGAAAGCTCCGATTTTAATTTGTCTTCTAGAGTAAGACGTCTTTGTGATTGATATATATATATATATATATATATATATATATATATATATATATATATATATATATATATATATATATATATATATATATATATATATATATATATATATATATATATATATATCACGCACTCCACATCATGTCTTTTCTCGGATCTCAGATGAGTCCCTGAACAGGTCGGAAGGGCGTTGAAAAGGTCGGAGGGGCCCCTAGACGATCTGAAGGGACCTTGAGCCTTCAACAGTAAGAATGCAGTTGTCCAGGGAATACAACTCAAAATTTTCGCGCCGCTCCGCGGCGCAATGCAACTACAAATTCAATTACATGCGGGTTAGAAAAAGAAACACCCCGTTTTTCGGCGCATTTATGTGTTATGTTGCTACTTTCCTATATAATTGGCCCAAATAGTTCATTTAAACACTTTTTACCCACTTTTAAACGCACAATATAACATTTTTAGAGGTCCGCACCATACGCAATGCGACGCATTGATGGGAAAGCATATCCAGGGCATAATATTCAAAATTTTCGTGTCGCGCCGCTCCGCGGCGCAATTTGTTTAAGAGTTCCAGGTCTTGAGCTGAAAAAAATATTCAAAGTTGGTATAGTTAATTCCAAATTGGTGTCGCTGGTTCCAAAGTTGACATGGCAGTTTGCTAACCCCAGCTCCTAAAAGTTGGTATGGCCCATGCCATACCTGTCATACTGGATTTCCATCCTTGTAACGCGCCTTTTCATCCGTTTTGTTTGGCCCTTTCAACGCTTGGGAAGGGGGCCCTTTCAACGCCCGGGAAGGGGCCCTTTCGAGAAGGGGGGGCCCTGGACGAAATCCTGGCTACGTGCCTGCGCAAATGGTTGTCAAAAATGACGCGTTGCTTTTGTGGAAATAACTTTTCGGGACGCGTGACAGCGGCTTGTGCAAAATTCATGTGTGATTCTCACGAAGGTCCCAATGCAGTTGCTGGCACTAGGCCCAAATAATAATGTTTTTGACGCGTCAATATTTTGATCCAGCCCAATATAAATGGTATTGGGGGAAAATACCGATTTACAAACGGCAATTATGAAGCACTGGATAACAGTGATGGGATGAATGGCACATGAATATGTGCATTGTGCATTGTGGCAATACAGTTTCAGCCACCTAGATGTTCAATAATTCTCTTGGAAATTGATACAATATTGCTTTATAAGTGCATCATTTTTTTTTTGCATCCCTTGGCTCACCTGAATCTATTCTTTAACTCAAATTAGAATCACCGTATTAACATATTGATGCAGTAACACATGGGTGAATAATTTGGTTAAAAAATACTTTTTCATAATAATTTCATGTAATTACATTACAAAATTAATTTTATTTACTTACAAAATATAAACTTGAAAATTTAAAAAGGTTATCCTAAGCAAATGACAGAAACATATTTGATGTAATTTGTCGCCACGTGATGGCGTCTCAATCTTTCCCGAAAAACAAAAACAAAACTTACGTAAACAGTTTGAGTTGTGACCGAGGTGAATGGAGTAAACAGTTGTGTATCAGATGGTGTGATTATTTTTGGAGACTGGCCATTTTCTATGGGGACTAGGTGGTTTTAGTGAAATGTTGTCAATAATTGTGTCCATTTTTGTTATCCTTAAAGGGATATTGCCACCTCCAGAGGATTTCTAAAATGCAACTTAAATGAATGGTGGGGATCAACAATCGTGTATGCTCAAGCGCAAACTTGCTCCTGCAGCACCTAATGCAGGGATGGTATCGGCAGGATTTGTATTTATTTCTGAATCCAAAACGTTGGTCCCAGCTGTGCTTAGTACTAGATTCATGATGACCGCTCTCATCCCGTTTGGCTGTGAAATTGGCGCCCGCCCAAAGCCGAAGCGTCCAAATTCGCCGGACTTGACCTTGAAAAGTCTATCTGTGTTATAAGGTATTAGTCACAAATCTCCTACGGCCCCAAAGTCGAGCCATAGCCAATCTTGCTGTTTTATTAATGTTTTATTATGAAAGAGGTTATGGTTGTTGAAAATATAATTAACTGTACACACATTTTAATTTTAAAGTGCAATGACGAAATAGTGATGTTGAGTTTGCAATATTCAAAAGCAAATCATAGTCCGCAAAGGAGTGATTCTAAATAGTGATGAGGCGACTCCAATTTTACGAATGTGTGCCAATATTTTTTTTAAAAATAAAAAATTTAGTCCGAATGTTTTGTATGGCTGGATTTCCGAGGTCAGGACCCACGCTAAGCAGAGCTTGTTGCGCAGGGCCTGACCTCACCACCCGATCGCGCAATTCCTGTTGGCCGGCAGAATTTAGAGACGAAAGTTTTACGTGCCCGACATACCTGAACACGGTCCGCCCCGCTCACTGACGTCACCTGACCTTGAGTGCGACCGCTGCCACCGGCCGCAGGCCATCCCAGTCAGGAGCAAACAGCGAGCGCCGAAGCGACTCGAACCCGGGCTGCCACACCGGGATAGGTCAGAAGTCCAGCGCTCTCCCACTGAGCTACAGGGGCGGAAAATCATGAATCATGAGCGGTGCAATTGTATTTTTTTATCTAATGGGGGAGTTTCGGGAACCAAATTTTGCAGGTGAAATCGGACGCGCTTAATCTACCGATACACACCAAAAACTCCATATTGGCCTGCGAGGTGGCAATATCCCTTTAAAAAGCCCTACGGGAGCTTTTTTTCACCATCGCCCTACGGGGGGAGGGGGGGGGGGGGCTGACAGGCCCCGCTGTTAACTTCCAAACCAAGCAACTTAGAGCAATGCGGTAAGAACCAGCATGTTGCCTGTCATGAAAGGAATCTAACCGTATGCGATTTTTAGGTTTCAGGTCAACGGGTTACCTTCCAGGTTAAGTGAATGACCTCGGATCGACCACGTCCAGAACAGCTATTTTGTTCCGTCAGAAATCCTAAAAATTAGAAATTGATAAATGCAAATAAAAAGGCATGTATCTAGACCGTTTTGTCTCAGAAATACAGAAAAGGTAATTAATTGTTCGTATCTTGTCTAAAAAAATCCAAAAAGTTATTAAAACAATGACGTCATGAGTTTCTTACACTTAGGGAGCCATCACTCAGTCAAAAATAGAGATATTGCTTTGAAATTTGGTTTGATTATTATCCATACTCAGTTCTCTCACACATATTCCGGGTTTTCTAACATCTGTGAAAAATTTGATTTTGTGGTGATTTTTCCAAACAAATAATTTTTTTCTTCATTTTAGGGGTCGAAAACCAAAAGTTTGGAAATCCGAGATTGCAATGTTAAAGAGAATGTCATTGTCTATCTTTGGTTAATTGGGTTTGCAATTTGCTTCAAAATCTGTTTTCTACGATTTTTCAAATATTTATCGTTTTTCCATCTACATGACGTCATCAAAACATGATTATCTTCCAAACTACTCAACCAATTTCAATTCAATTTTTACTGCACATACGTATAATTGTTGTAAACTCAGCTACTAAAAATTTCAGCAGGATGCGCCGTATGTGTAAAAAGTTATTCAAGAAAAACCTCAGGGGGGGGGGGGGGGTCCTGTCAGGCCCTACGGGGGGGGGGGCGAGGGTTAAGGGGTTAAGTACAGTGCCTATGACAACCTCCGCCCACTTTTGCATCAAAAAAATGACGCGTCAATATTTTTTTTTTTGCTTCTAGCTCAAACCTTATCATAAGTATCTGCCCCTCCCGGATTTTCTCAATAACCTGAAAACTATGATAGATATCAACGTGACAATTTCAGTACCTTATGCTGCATCAAGTCGAAGTCTTCTCACTAACTCTCAATGCAATTGATGTAGCATTTTCGGAGATAATGACGTTTTAATGACGTCATGTCATGCCATTTTTGGTGGAAAAACGATAAATGTTTGGAAAATCGTAGAAAATAGAATTTTGAAACAAATTGCAAATAAAAAACGTCAAAGGAAAGGAAATTACATTTGCTTCAAATTGGCTATCAGATTTTCGAAATTTTTGGGTTTTTGAACCCCAAAAATGAAAAATGCTTTTTGTTGTGAATATGAAAAGTGAATTTCTTAAGTCCGAATACCAAAATAAGGTGACCGTCCCAAATCCGCGGAGAAAATAAATGGGGATACCTTTTTGCCACAAAAAGTTGCCCCCCCCCCAAAAAAAAAACGACGGCTGGATCCGCCAGTGCACCCGCCCCCGTGGTGCCGGCGGCTCATTTAGCCGAGCGGCCGGCTTGGCTCGGTGGTGCCGGAGCCGGGGCTACCCCCGTGGTGCCGGCGGCTCATTTAGCCGAGCGGCCGGCTTGGCTCGGTGGTGCCGGAGCCGGGGCCGCCCCCGTGGTGCCGGCGGCTCATTTAGCCGAGCGGCCGGCTTGGCTCGGTGGTGCCGGAGCCGGGGCTACCCCCGTGGTGCCGGCGGCTCATTTAGCCGAGCGGCCGGCTTGGCTCGGTGGTGCCGGAGCCGGGGCCGCCCCCGTGGTGCCGGCGGCTCATCTAGCCGAGCGGCCGGCGGCGCTCGGTGGTGCCGGAGCCGGGGCTACCCCCGTGGTGCCGGCGGCTCATTTAGCCGAGCGGCCGGCTTGGCTCGGTGGTGCCGGAGCCGGGGCCGCCCCCGTGGTGCCGGCGGCTCATTTAGCCGAGCGGCCGGCTTGGCTCGGTGGTGCCGGAGCCGGGGCTACCCCCGTGGTGCCGGCGGCTCATTTAGCCGAGCGGCCGGCTTGGCTCGGTGGTGCCGGAGCCGGGGCCGCCCCCGTGGTGCCGGCGGCTCATCTAGCCGAGCGGCCGGCGGCGCTCGGTGGTGCCGGAGCCGGGGCTACCCCCGTGGTGCTGGCGGCTCATTTAGCCGAGCGGCCGGCGGCGCTCGGTTCCGGCGGCGATGCTGTGTCGTTTCCGGCGGCCGGCCGCCCCGGCTGCCGCTGTCTGTCTGAGACGCCACCTGACCCACCGCCTGCCCCTCCCCGCCTTCTGACGTCACACGACCCACTGCCTGACCATCCCCGCCTTTTGACGTCACACGACCGACTGCCTTCCCTCCCCGCCTTCTGACGTCACACGACCCACTGCCTGCCCTCCCCGTCTTCTGACGTCACACGACCCACTGCCTGCCCTCCCCGCCTTCTGACGTCACACGACCCACTGCCTGCCCCTCCCCGCCTTCTGACGTCACACGACCCACTGCCTGCCCTCCCCGCCTTCTGACGTCACACGACCCCCTGCCTGCCCCTCCCCGCCTTCTGACGTCACACGACCCACTGGCTGCCCTCCCCGCCTTCTGACGTCACACGACCCACTGACTGCTCTCCCCGCCTTCTGACGTCACACGACCCACTGCGCCTGCCCCTCCCCGCCTTTTGACGTCACACGGCCCACTTCCTACCCCTCCCCGCCTTCTGGCGTCACACAACCCACTGCCTGTCCCTGCCACCCTCTGTGACGTCACACGACCCACTGCCTGCCCTTCCCCGCCTTCTGACGTCACACGACCCACTGCCTGCCCCTCCCCACCTTCTGACGTCACACGACCCACTGCCTGTCCCTGCCGCCCTCTGACGTCACACGACCCAATGCCTGCCCCTCCCCGCCTTCTGACGTCACACGACCTTGAACGCGGCCACCTCCACCGGCCGCAGGCCGTCCCAAACGGACAAATACTAGAGCGGAAGCGGTTCGAACCCAGCGTGCCGGGGTGAGGTTTGTAGCCTAGCGCTCTCCCGACTGAGCCACCCGAGTGGAGTTATGTGTTGTGTTTGGCGTCAGACGAATCTGCCAGTAATCAGGGGAACAGACTTGATACGGCTGACTGGCACTTTATCTGAGAGGGCTCTCGGCATAATACCAGGTGGCCACAGTAGAGCCATATGGTCATGGAATACGTATACACATGGCATTACTTGTGAAGATTCTTGTCCGGCCCGAAGTCCGTCGCCTGCTGTCTTGGCGTTCGAGATTATCAGCCTGTGCTGAGTTATCAGCCTGTTCTGAGTGTTCAGTACTGAATGTCAGGCGACATCAGTCAGTGTCGCCCGGCCGTCAGTTGTCACCAGAGGCGGCCGGAGCTGACGACACGACCTGTGGTCGGGCCGCCAGTTGTCACCAGAGGCGGCCGGAGCTGACGACACGACTTGTGGTCGGGCCGTCAGTTGTCACCAGAGGCGGCCGGAGCTGACGACACGACCTGTGGTCGGACCGTCAGTTGTCACCAGAGGCGGCCGGAGCTGACGACACGACCTGTCACCGGTAGTCGTTAGCCTGACATGCCGCAGCTTTCAATGGTGTTATTTCAATGGTGGTTTTCACATCACTCGAGAGACGTTCTGCCACCCTGTTGACCTAGGTAGTATCGGTGACTTTCCACCGATCGGTTCAACTTCAGAGATGTTTGCTATCCAGCGTTATTCCTGATATATTTTGTCGACTTGTCTAGTTTATTTACATATTTGTTCCAGATAGCCTCGCTACTGAATTTTTCGCGTTAGGTGTTTTTAGGTTACTGACAGGCTCTATTGGGAAGCTTTATCTTTACCAGCATCTTGTTCGTCAACCGCTGCATATTGTCGTCTGTGTTCAGGTTCCTAGGATTGCTTTGAAGACGGGGTGTGAAGTGGAAAATTCAGCCTAACAATATAAACATTAAGAGTGGAATATTCAGCCTAAAAAGACCATATGATGAACTCTGCTAGTTTGACAAACTGACCCATCAGAATTGGCTCTTACAAATTACAATACTTTTCAGCCTGTGGAGGAAAGTGGGCTAGTATATATGCTAAGGCTTCTAGTTATCAAATTCACCTCAGTTTAGGGAGTGGAAAATTCACAGTAAAACTGGGGGAAAAGAGTGGAAAAATAGTGTCCATAGGGTGTTATTTTCCACCCAAATTTTGCAATCCTAGGACACTGTCTGTGTTCATTGGAACATTGCATGCTCTGTTAGCACCTTCCTGCCTGGATAGTAGTATTGGTCTTCACACAAGTCGTCGCAAGTCGTCAGTGGTCATCACATGTCGTCACAGGTCGTCAGTGGCCACCACAGGCCGCCAGTGGCCACTAGAGGTCATCAGTGGCCACTACAGGTCGTCAGTGACCACCACAGGTCGTCAGTGACCACCAGAGGTCGTCAGTCGCCACCACAGGTCGTCAGTGGCCGTCACGGGTCGTCAGTGGCCACCAGAGGTCGTCAGTGGCCACCACAGGTCGTCTGTGGCCACCACAGGTCGTCAGTGGTAACCACAGGTCGTCAGTGGCCACCACGGGTCGTCAGTGGCCATCACAGGCTGTCAGTGGCCACCACAGGTCGTTTGTGGCCACCATAGGTCGTCAGTGGCTACCAGAGGTCGTCAGTGGCCATCACAGGTCGACAGTGGCCACCACAGGTCGTCAGTGGCCACCACAGGTCGTCAGACGTCAGTGGCCATCACAGGCCGTCAGTGGCCACCACAGGCCGTCAGTCGGCCGTCACAGGTCGTCAGTGGCCACCACAGGTCGTCACAGGTCTTCAGTGACCACCACAGGTCGTCAGTGGCCACCACAGGTCGTCAGTGGCCACCACAGGTCGTCAGACGTCAGTGACCATCACAGGCCGTCAGTGGCCACCACGGGCCGTCAGTCGGCCGTCACAGGTCGTCAGTGGCCACCACAGGTCGTCACAGGTCTTCAATGACCACCACAGGTCGTCTGTGACCACCACAGGTCGTCAGTGGCCACCAGAGGTCGTCAGTCGCCACCACAGGTCGTCAGTGGCCATTACAGGTCGTCAGTGACCACCAGAGATCGTCAGTGGCCACCACAGGTCGTCAGTGGCCACCGCAGGTCGTCAGTGGCCATTACAGGTCGTCAGTGACCACCAGAGGTCGTCAGTGGCCACCGCAGGTCGTCAGTGGTCATTACAGGTCGTCAGTGGCCACCACAGGTCGTCAGTGGCCACCACAGGTCGTCAGTGGCCACCACAGGTCGTCAGTGGCCACCACAGGTCGTCAGTCGGCCGTTGACCGCCGTGTGACGCCGTCGTCCGCTGACAGGGGATCTCTGCTCCATCAGCGTCCGCGCGGGAGGATATTGTGTGTCGCTCCGACCACGCCAGTGGGGTGGGCAGGCGGATGGAGGGGATGGAGGAGGGGGTGCTGTGATGGGACGGGCTTCCTCGGCGACTGACATCGGTCAGAGCAGTCCTCAAGGCAGTCAGCGACGTGGCATGCTGGTCAGAATTAACTTATGGCCGCGTTCGATCTGTCGTCAGCGCGTTTGTCAGCACCAATCACGACCCAGCATTCTGCCTACGTCACGTCACGTGACTATGAAGCCACGTGACTTGTGACGTCACGCGCCGGCTGTCGCTGCTGCCAGGATTTGTCAGCCCGTCAGCAGAGAGAGAGAAAGAGCTACTAAATCGCGATATTGCTTGAATTATTTCTGATGAAAATGCATACAATTTTGGAGTATTTGATTATGAAATGACCTGAAAACAGATAATAAACACATTTTAAAGGAAATAGTTCACCTTAAACATGGGGTTTTGAACTGAGATAGCAGTTGTGTAGCCCTGTTGGGAAACTCGTATCTGCAAGTTTTCTTGACTGCAAATACTCCAGCCGAATATATTTGATTTTTTGGCGAAGGAATGCGGTGCTTACGTAAGAATGCGGTGCTTACGATAGCCTGAACAGAAGCTATACAATCAGACGGGACAGTTGGCGTCTTCTCCGGACGGGGCAGACGGGACAGTCGGCGTCTTCTCCGGACGGGGCAGACGGGACAGTCGGCGTCTTCTCCGGACGGGGCAGACGGGAGCAGTCGGCGTCTTTTCCGGACGGGGCAGACCGGACCAGTGTCAGAAAAGTGGTTCCACGATCTAAGTTCGCGGAACAAATTTTTCGCCAGCGGGGGAACAAATTAGTTAATGCGTATGCCAGTAATTTATGCGTATTTCCTGTACAGATATGGTCTTGGCGTCGTCGGGGACCGAGTCTCCCGGGTCGTATGTACCTTGTACCTTGTGTCGTTGTGTATGCGTATATGAGAAACAGGGCTGAAGTCTCAGACTAAATTACTGCCGTCTTTTGCATAACGTGTTTTTAGTTTCCCGTGGTTATCCATGGCCGGATGCAGGGGCGGCGGATTCGGGGGGGGGGGGGCAGCCTCCCCCGCTGACAAAATCAAGCGGGGGCAAAACTATCTTTTTGCCCCCATCTCCCGTAGTTGAAAATGAAAAAAATCCTTTACCATTTATGGTAAAAATGATGAGCATTGCAAAAGTATAAAAAATATATATATACTTCATATGGCAGTAAAATATGATAGCTTGTCCTTGAGGAAAAAATGACGCAAATCAATATTTGGCTACTGAAAACGGGTCTTGTTTTCTGGTAGCTATTACATTGCAATTTTATGTTACCCTAACTTAACCCGCGCACTGCAGGGGGGGGGGATTTCCGCCCCCTCAGGTTTTTCAAAGATAGCGAAAACACTTTTGGCACACCTGTTAGGACATCAATTGCGCACACTTCGAAACAAAAATAACCTCGGGTCATCTCAGGTCAGGTCACCAGACCAGGTCAAGTGACCCCACCTCCAAAAATGTTTGCAGTTGTCAGAGTTTTTCACCGATCAGTTTGAAACTTACAGGATGTCATAAGGGCATAAGTACTTACAATTCGTTTATCTCGGAATTTTGATATCGGTGACCTAAGGTCAGGTCAATTGCGTAACCTCCCCATACTAAGTCAACGGGGAAATATACAAATGCTTCCTATTTCAAGGATATGCATGATATTAGTCCAATTACTTCTGGATCATGTTCTTATAGGATATTCTTGATGATCCAAGTGTAAGTTTTCTTCAGTGACCTCTATTGGGTCATTTGAGGTCATGCGAGGTCACCATCACTTTTTTTGTCAATAACTCCCGACATCATGAAGATAGAGAAGTAAAATCAACATCAATGTGTTTTTCTCGTCGAGACACGTCTTTTCATATGCAACATGCCCTACTTGGGCCACCACTTGACCTTGACCTGAGATCAAATGTTTAAGTTAACTTAACAAGGTCACCATGTATATCATTCAAAGCGCCTTGACCAGATAAACACAATGGCGTAAACATTTTTCCGTTATCTTTATTAAGTAAAAAGTTAATAGTGTAAAACGATTTAGCAAAAAACACGGATTTTTTCCTTTTTTGACCACTGGAGTCTCAAATATTGACCTGAGATCAAATTTGAGGACACCTTACCGATTAATAATTTCACTGGCTGACGTTTTCTTTTTTCCGTTTGTTTCTAACTAGCATAGTTTTTGAGATATATGGGAATTTCTGGAGCGATGTCCTAAAACAGGAAAAACTGGATTTTTTCTTCTTCTCTTTGATGACCTCTGGTGACTTCAATTTTGACCTGACCTAAAACAATACTGAAATACTTTCGATAGAACATGTATCAAGCTATCAAATGCCGTTTTCTGCTTCTCGCTACGTAGCGTAGTTTTTTAGATCTCAGGGGGTGGCGGAAATCAACCCCCCCTGCAGTTCGTGTTCGGCGCAAAGCCCCTGCAGTGCGCGGGTTAATTTCCGGGCTCTGGCAACCCTGATAGATCGCCACTCAGTCGGCGATCTGTCTCGTCGTCGGCGTCTTCTCCGGACGAGGCAGACGGGACAGTGGCAGCGTCTTCTCCGGACTGGGCAGACCGGAGCAGTCGGCGCCTTCCGGCCGCCCGCCCAGTCATGGATTCCTTGGAATGTGACCCTCGGCCCGCCGGATGTGCGACTGCTCCTGCCCTCCCCTCCCTCCCCTCCCGTGGGGGGCAGCGTTTACGTGACCCAGCGCGGCGTCCGGTGTCGGTTTACCCGGCCGAACGACACCTTGTTTGTCGACCGGTGTGATTTATTGTGTCCACACTGAGAAATCGAGGTCGCAGCTACAGATTCACACCCGCCAACTCTCAAACCCCGCTTTGTGAGGTTTTTGCAGATTGGTCGCCCTTTTTGTTTGGAATATTTGCGGACGACCCCATAATGGCGCTTTTGTCTGGCTCTGTATGTTTGCCTGGAGTTGTGTGCCGAACTGTCAAGCCCAGTCGCTGTATGTTGATAGTGGCATTGCGAGGTAAAGCTGCCAGAAAAGCGTGTCATCACCGACGTTTTCTATGTCCGAGATCAAACGTCATACAGATTACAGTGGTCGCAAAACAAACCGGTGGCAAACCCAAACAGGCTTTGCTTACTCATATTTCCGGCGATATTTCCGGCCTCTACTTTGTCGGGCGAATACGGTGAATTTTGTCATGTATGGTGGTTCGTAATAGTAAGCGCTCAGTTTTGCTGCCAACACAGCGCCCCACATATTGACCCAAGTGTCTAGATATAGTCAAGATAGACGAGTAACTTATTATTTTTTTCCGTGCTCGGCGCGTTCTTTAAACAAAGGTCTCAACTCGGATAATGTAAGCATGCTTAGCAAATGTGCAGAGACAGGTATTGAAATACCTAGCTTAGGACTTTGAAGTTAGCTTAGCTATCGGCGTAGTCTTGAAACTCCCACAGCTAAGCGAAACCTAACCTAACCTAGGTCCAAACCTAACCAAAGAGGTCAGTTTTGTGATTTTCGAACACAAATATCGAAAGCTTTTGATCTCTTGATCTTTAGGTATACTATTGTTGAACAAAAATAATTTGTATTTCGTGTTTTTTGTCTCGTTTTTTCTTCTTTTTCGGGGGGAGGGGGGGGGGGGGGGGGGTCATGGCCCCCGTGACCCCTCCCCTGGGATCCGCCACTGCGGTGATGTCACCGCGTACTTTCTACAGGACCGGCTGAGGCAGAGCCAGTCATCTCTTTTATGCTAATAAAAACACCTCACTTATGGCATATTTCCGGTAAAATAAGCAATATTTGAAGAAGAAAAAAGTTTGTTTTGTTCCAACGACAGCAGAAGTTACCTAGTTTTTCCCTTAAAATGCGATATTTTCATGAATTTTCCTGCCAAAACGACACCACCAAATTATCAACGCTTCCGGTTAGAGATAAGAAAACCACAAAACCTGAACGATTAGTGTGTAGTAATAAAGAGTCCCGTAAGTTTTGAATTGCATAATCATTTTGTGATCCAGTGATCCAGTGACTTGCAGATAATTCACAACTCTAAAATTGGATTTGATGCAGATTCTAAGATAAAAGTGGTGGACATTAATGCCGATCAAGTACTCGTTATCTGATACAAGTCTCGAAAAACGCCAAAGTTTTAACGCTGATAATAGCTAAAATAATGGACTAAATAAGCATTGAGGTCCCTGTGAGGACCCACATAATCCCTAAGGGGACGTAAAACTTTCGCCACTGAATTCTGCCGGTGACTGACACTGCACGTTCGGATGGTGGGGTCAAGAGTCAAGACCCACGCAACAAGCTTAGCCTAGCGTGTGTCCTGATCTCATAAGTCATTTCTCATTTTATTTCAGTCATTTCAGAATCCAGTCAAATCATTTGGACTCAATTACAAAATAGAAATATCTTCCTTTCGGATCTTTTCAATTTTATTTTAATCTTGCAATGAGGTTGCGTCCTCGCTAGGTAGGGTAAGACCGGGCAACACCCCTGAGTTATGTTCCGTATTTATGGATATGTGTGCATAGTAGCGAAGCAGCGTTACCGTCATCGTTTAATACCATCATTTGCCTGCAATCTGATCAAATATAAACTCGGTTCATGTGTGCAGGAGGTGTAAAGGTGAAACCTTACATTTCACGGGACCAAAATTGAAGCGGGGTGCACCGGCCGGGGACCGTGCTGCCAGGTTAAACGGGAAAATGTGCAAATGCCTGTACGACGGGCGATTGGAAACCTTTGCTACTGATTTACTGTAGTTCGCATTTTCGTTGAAAACCGAAACATCAAGGAAAAGACGTCCATCGCCGACTAAAAAGGTCAACCGAGATCACTTCACCATTAGGTGCTCAATGCTCATAGTAGTGTGCATAGTAGCCATTAGGTGCTGTCGTTAGTTGTCAATACTGGGTATCCGTTACCCTAAACGTGGGTTAACAACGCTGTTTGAAGGTATAGGCTGCTCCTATTAAAGGAAATAGTTCACCTTCAACATTAGTTTTACACTGAAATAGCAGTTTTGTAGCCCGTGTTGGGAAACCCCTATCTGCAAGTTTTCTTGACTGAGAAGACTCTCCAGCCGAATATATTTGAGATTTTGGCGAAGGAATGCGGTGCTGGCGAAAGAATGTTGTACTGGTTTTAGCCCGGGCAGAGGCTATACCATCAGCCAATCAGCTTGTAGCTGGTGCTAGCAAGCGATCGCCGGCCGTTGGTTGGCACATCTCCAATGCGAGTCTATCTTTACGCGACTACTTTCGAATCTGATTGGCTGGACCATTTTTTACATTCGCGTGACGTCAGGACTCTGACTCAGAGAGTATGCATATAGTTTTGATAAACAATACAAATTTACGGCCTTCTGTCCTGAATCGGCGCGATATAAGGCCATTTTTGACTATAAAAAGAAATTGTATTAAAAATATAATCAAATCGTGTTTGGTAAAACATTTTAAGGTGAACTATTTCCTTTAAGTCCAAAATAAGGGTTTCCACGCACAGTATCAATTGATAAGATCGTGGTTACACCTGATAATTTTGCATACCTGACAATATCGTATGACTTCATGCGAGAAAATCTTCATTTGGCTAGGACATTTGTGAAGCTTGAGAATCACTTGCGAGAAGTGTTTTAAAGCCAACACGTCATGCTATTAAATGCTTTTTTTATGTGCGATGAAACGTTAACAATATTTCGACTGTCGACTTTCTTCAGGTACTGAAGATGGACCAGGGCTTGAGGGGTCGACGAAGGTCAAATTTTACTCATTTTTTACGCCGCTATTTGTTGCTTCCGAAGCGCTCGCCGTTCACCACACCGCGACCGTTGTGATTATCCACCGCATCAGTTTGTACTTTACCCAATCCGACTGGCATTTCACACTTACATACCGTACATACGTCACCACGTAACATATTTCTGCCGGGAGCCCTGCCGAGCGACCGGGACGGCCGGATCAGAGAGAGAAGAGAGCGAGAGAGAGGGCTGGTCATATTGGCAGGGTCGGACTCGGCATCGGTCATCGGTGCGGGAGGAGCGGGGAGGCCGGCGCTGCGTGCCCGGCCGCCCGGAGCCGTCGGCCGGGAGGCGGGGCGAGGCAGCGCCGCTGGCACTCACCGCCACCATGATAAATAGCGCCTCCGGCCGGCGGCGGCAGTCGTGTCGCGGCGCCCGACCGAGTCGCCTCGTCGGCCTCCCCCCCGCCATGGCGCTGTTCGGGATCATGGCCTGGATGCGGGAGAAGACGCACGACTGCCCGCTGTGCGTCGACGAGCTGCGAGCCAGCCGCGCGCGGAAGTCGTCCTCGCCAGCGCCGCGCCGCACCAGTACCGGAGCATCGCCGGCGTCAGCGCGCGCGGCCTCGCTCTGCGAGCGTCACCGCCGGCTCCGGAAGAGGAGCGTGCCGGCCGCGCTGGAGCGCCGCAGGGCCTCCGAGGGACGCACGTCGCGGCACAGCAGAGGGCGCCAAGACTCGGACGGCGCGGACGAGGCGTCCGAGTGTAGGAGCAGTGACGACAGCTGTCTGGACTGGCGCGCACGCTGTCTGTCCGACACCGACAAGCGGCAGGATGTGGAGCGATGGAGGGAGCTGTCCGAGGCGTGTGGCAGGCTGCCGCGCGACCCGCTCCGCCAGCGGAGGGCGTCTCACATCCCGCGCGGCAGCCCTCGCGCCGCGCCCGCCGCCCCCGCCGGAGACGAGCGCAGTCCGGCGTCGCGGCGGCCGGCCGGCGAGCGTGGCTCGCGGCGGGGCAGCGGACCACCAGCAGTGGTGCGTCCAGAGGAGCCGGTCAGGGGCGACAGTCCGCTCTGGTACCAGACATCCTCGACCACGTCCACCACCTCCGCCGCCTCCGCCGCCTCCGCCGCTTCCGCCTCCGCATTCGTCGCCTCCGCCGCCTCCGCCGCCTCCGCCTCCGCATTCGTCGCCTCCGCCGCCTCCGCCTCCGCCGCCTCCGCCTCCGCCTCCGCCTCCGCCTCCGCCTCTACCGCAGTCGGCGAGGACTCGGTGTACGAACTAAACGCGGCCATCGCCGCCGAGTACAACCGCGTGTTCGCGGGGACGTTCGGCGCAGCGACTCCTCCTCCTCCTCCTCCTCCCCCGCAGCAGCAGCAGCAGCAGCAGCAGCAGCAGCCGGTGAGGCGGCGCGACCCCGGCACCCGCCGCACCTCTCGCGGCCTGCGCCAGGCGCGTTCCATCTCCGTGCCGTGCCGTCCCACGGCGCGGTGCGAAGACGAGGAGGACGCGGCGTGCGGCGGCTGCTCGCTGCCCTCCGCCGACCACGACGCGCTCGTGCTGGCCAATGGGCCGCTGCTGCTCGCCGCAATCGACGACGATCCGCTGTGCACGTGCGAGTGCACGTGTGAGTACGCGCCGGCGGAGGAGCCGCGTGGGGTGTGGCCGCCGGTCGCGCTGGCCGCCGAGGAGCTGCAGAGGCTGGGACAGCTCACGCTGGGCGAGCCGGCGGTAGGCGAGCGGCTGGCGCTCGGAGGGCTGACCAACGGGGTGGCGGATAGACTGACGGACGAGAGGAGGTCGCGGTGCTGTGTCGGTCCGCGGCTGGTGACGTCACCGGGACGGACACTGCGTCACCGCGCGGCGGTGTTCGGGATGTCACCGGACGTGGTGAGGGGTGAGCGGGGTGAGAGAGGTGAGCGGGGTGAGCGCCCGCCGTCGACTGAGGCCGGTAGCTGCCCTGCATCGCTGACGGAGGACAAGCGGCAGTGACCCGCCGTTCACAGTGAGCATGTGGAAGCGAGCCGGCAGCGTGGTGCGAGACACTGGCTGTGGTGGCCTCAGCGGAGCTGCACTTTGTTCTTAAGGCCAGTCTGATCGGCAGTGGCTCGTCTTAATACTGTGCCGCCGACCGTTTGTAATATGTTTGTAGTGGGGAATGTCTGTTGGCATGTCTAGAAGGCTGTAATTTGTAATGATGATGCTGATTGTAATTATGGTTATATTTATGCTGTTTTATGTGTGGTGCAGCGCATTTTGCCGTGGCGATTGGCCGTGAATCAGTGCATTATCCATTGCTGGCCGTGATGTTACTTTCCATGACAATAAATGCACCACAGCAGTGTTTGTGGTTTTTGCTTGGACACAGGACGATGAGCTCGGCATGTTGTGTATGATAATATTGACAGTAGCGAAAAGGAAAACCCGGCACTGGTAGACAAATATCCTACCTTACTTGGAAGAGTTCTTACGTGCTTTTTTCCCATCAAATCGTCACATCACTCATGTTTTCTACCGGATATCTGTTTGATATTTGCAACGTGGAAATTATGATAGACGATAGTGTTCATAACTGTTGCACTGAAGTCTGTGAATTCTTCCCACGCAAGTTGATTCACTCTCGCATCATTGTGTCTCGTTTCCCGGTAAAACCTTCACTGTGATGCCACGCTGTATGACACGATCTCCATCAGATCTTTTCATGAATACTTATTCATGTAGATTGGGGAATATTACTAGATTGGCAACTGTGACGGAGAGATGTGCAACGTTTTTGTTTTGTGTTGCTGTTCCTTCCGGTTCGAGCCAGCATGCCACAGTGGAAGGCCACCATCAGCGGCTCCTTCCGGTTCCAGCCAGCATGCCACAGTGGAAGGCCACCATCAGCGGCTCCTTCCGGTTCCAGCCAGCATGCCACAGTGGAAGGCCACCATCAGCGGCTCCTTCCGGTTCCAGCCAGCATGCCACAGTGGAAGGCCACCATCAGCGGCTCCTTCCGGTTCGAGCCAGCATGCCACAGTGGAAGGCCACCATCAGCGGCTCCTTCCGGTTCGAGCCAGCATGCCACAGTGGAAGGCCACCATCAGCGGCTCCTTCCGGTTCGAGCCAGCATGCCACAGTGGAAGGCCACCATCAGCGACCCGACGGCTCCCCCGTCTCTGACGCGGCGAAGGGGCTCATTCGGAATCAACTCCTTCGCTCATTTCTCACCACCGACCAACACTCTAATGGGACGGACTCGTGCGAGTATTGCGATACACTCTAATAGGACGGGCTCGTGCGAGTGTCGCCATCTTTATCACTGGCTCGTCTCCGTACCGTCATCCGTAAAACAAGAGAAATGGCATACAGAACCGAACCGGTCAACATGGTCCAGCCTCCGAACCGGTCAGCATGGCCCAGCCTCCGAACCGGTCAGCATGGTCCAGCCTCCGAACCGGTCAGCATGGTCCAGCCTCTGAACCGGTCAGTATGATCCAGCCTCCGAACCGGTCAGCATGGTCCAGCCTCCGAACCGGTCAGCATGGTCCAGCCTCCGAACCGGTCAGCATGGCCCAGCCTCCGAACCGGTCAGCATGGGTCAGCCTCCGAACCGGTCAGCATGGCCCAGCCTCCGAACCGGTCAACATGGCCCAGCCTCCGAACCGGTCAGCATGGTCCAGCCTCCGAACTGGTCAGCATGGTCCAGCCTCCGAACCGGTCAGCATGGTCCAGCCTCTGTATGGCGCAACAGTGCGGTATATGTAATACAGAAGAAGACGGGCACTGGACGCAGTGGTGGCGTACACTCTCGTTGATTGTCTTGATTTCTTTGTAAGCGTCGGTCCCAGGGTGGCTTGTCTTGGCTTGGCTTTATGCTGTCAGGGTTTTTCACCGGCTGGTGATTGCAGCCCGTGTTTTCCTTTTCCCTCTCGTTTCTTCCGTCTTCTTTCTTCTTTGTTCTTTCTTCTTGTGGCAACTGTCAAGCGCGATTGGTAGACAGGGTCCTGGGGGGCCCAGCAAGTGCCTACCGCTTCCCTCATTTAGGAGCCTGCGGGTTCACCCTCTTTCCTGTCAACATGTCGGTGACCCGACGAACGCTGATGGGAGCCTGCGGGTTCGCCCTCTTTCCTGTCAACATGTCGGTGACCCGACGAACGCTGATGGGAGCCTGCGGGTTCGCCCTCTTTCCTGTCAACCTGTCAGTGACCCGACGAACGCTGATGGGAGCCTGCGGGTTCGCCCTCTTTCCTGTCAACCTGTCAGTGACCCGACGAACGCTGATGGGAGCCTGCGGGTTCGCCCTCTTTCCTGTCAACATGTCGGTGACCCGACGAACGCTGATGGGAGCCTGCGGGTTCGCCCTCTTTCCTGTCAACCTGTCAGTGACCCGACGAACGCTGATGGGAGCCTGCGGGTTCGCCCTCTTTCCTGTCAACATGTCGGTGACCCGACGAACGCTGATGGGAGCCTGCGGGTTCGCCCTCTTTCCTGTCAACATGTCGGTGACCCGACGAACGCTGATGGGAGCCTGCGGGTTCGCCCTCTTTCCTGTCAACCTGTCAGTGACCCGACGAACGCTGATGGGAGCCTGCGGGTTCGCCCTCTTTCCTGTCAACATGTCGGTGACCCGACGAACGCTGATGGGAGCCTGCGGGTTCGCCCTCTTTCCTGTCAACATGTCGGTGACCCGACGAACGCTGATGGGAGCCTGCGGGTTCGCCCTCTTTCCTGTCAACCTGTCAGTGACCCGACGAACGCTGATGGGAGCCTGCGGGTTCGCCCTCTTTCCTGTCAACATGTCGGTGACCCGACGAACGCTGATGGGAGCCTGCGGGTTCGCCCTCTTTCCTGTCAACCTGTCAGTGACCCGACGAACGCTGATGGGAGCCTGCGGGTTCGCCCTCTTTCCTGTCAACATGTCGGTGACCCGACGAACGCTGATGGGAGCCTGCGGGTTCGCCCTCTTTCCTGTCAACATGTCGGTGACCCGACGAACGCTGATGGGAGCCTGCGGGTTCGCCCTCTTTCCTGTCAACATGTCGGTGACCCGACGAACGCTGATGGGAGCCTGCGGGTTCGCCCTCTTTCCTGTCAACATGTCAGTGACCCGACGAACGCTGATGGGAGCCTGCGGGTTCGCCCTCTTTCCTGTCAACCTGTCAGTCCCCCGACGAACCCCTAACGTCCCCCCGCTGATGGGTATGTTCAGCACAGCTTCTGGTGGCTCAGCTGGACTCTGTACCCATGCTTTGAAAGCAGCTCCCCTTGCTTTCCCTGACGTCATTCTCAACGTTGTCAACCTTCGCATAATCCGACCAGATTTTCCAAATCCTTGGGATCAGTCGTCCATCCCATTTTTATACCGGGCAATCCGTCCGATCCATCCAACTTCAGAGTTTCAGAGTTTAGACCCATATCCATCATAGGTGGGCATCACCACACTGGTTGACTCATGGCGTGTGTAGCTTCAGCTCTACCATTACCCAGGCAACAACCGTCTTCTTTCTTTCTCCCATCGCAGTTTCCGTCGAGACGGAGACTGCGCTGGCGACTGTCATCGGTAACATCCTCGCCGCCACCGATGGCGAGGAGAAATCGACGTCGCAGTTTCCGTCGAGACGGAGACTGCGCCAGTGACTGTCATCGGTAACATCCTCGCCGCCACCGATGGCGAGGAAATCGCGATTTTATGTCCTGTTGACCTTTGTAAATGTTTTGATGTTATTGACCATGAAATGCTGTAACGTAAACTGCAGCTCTACTCTGAGTTTACACCACGTGGTTCCGTGCATTCCTGGCAGGATACACGGAGCGTATCGCTGAGGAACCGTCCTGGCGTGCTCCTGGCTTCAGCGCCTGAGGAACCGTCCTGGCGTGCTCCTGGCTTCAGCGCCTCTTGACAACACGTTAGGTGTTTTCAGGATTCTACGCCAGGCCCTCTCTTGTTCTCTTGTTCAGTGTTTTATATTATTTTATTCGCAACCGTAACATTGATGCGTGGACGTGCTATGCGTTTTGAGAACCGACGCATATGTGCGCCACAAGAAGGTCGCTTAAAGGGAATGTTTCACCTTTCTGAAAGTTGTCAAATATACGCTGATTGTAGTCGAAAGTATGAAGTAAGTGCTGCTGAAAACGATGGTGATATTTTTTCTCTAGAAAAGTCACTTAACTTTCTACAAATTAAGTTGTTAAATTTGGGATGATGACGTCATTATTGATCTATAGAGAGCAGTAGAGAAAACCTTTAGCTGCCAAAATATGGCTCAATCGTTTCCAGACAATTCTGGCGAGTTAAATACAAACATTGTTGAACTGTCTTCTCCCGCACAGAACACAATGACGAGTGCGAGGCATTGCGATAGGTCAATATTTATAAAAAAAAATCAATCCATAACTGAGACTTCAAACAACGTGAAAAACTTCCACTTGGAACGCAACCTATCGCGTTGGCCGTTCTTTACATCGTACTCGCCTAGGTTCGAGAAATACAGGTCGTCTGACTTCCAGGACCAACAATCCTGAAGTGGCTGTCAGCCAATCAGCGGCGGGACTAGCCTGGACCCCATTTTGCAAATGATAAATTAAATTGCTTAAAAACGGCCAAGTTTTTGGGAAAATGACCTTAGTATTTTCGATATTTCAATAAAGGCCAATGATAATCTCAGTTCAAAACCAATACAAAGGTGAAACATTCTCTTTAAATGCGGTGCAGTATTTGCTTGTCCATTCGTTTTTTTTAATAAAATTATTTTAGCTAATAAATTTGTATTAAACTGGGTCACGTTTGCCCGTTGATGATATGCTGAATAAACTAAAACAATCTAAAAAAAATAACTGTGAACTAAAGCACCAAAGGATCTCTGGTTTGGGTGCGTGAAAACCCAAACCCTGCATTCATATTCATTAATTTCATGGGAAGTGGGACATAAAGACATAAAGACATAAAAGAAAAGTGCGACAAAGAGCCTCTTGGGCCCATCCGAGGTTGCACCCCACCCCACCCACACCCACACCCACACCCACACCCACACCCACACCCACACCCACACCCACACCCACACCCACACCCACACCCACACCCACACCCACCCCCACCCCCCCCCCCCCTCCACCAGTCTCGCCCCTTCAAATCACCTTACTCTACCTGCATAAAAGAAGGCTAATCCCACGAGTATTTATGAACTTCTCTGTAAAGTATTTATCTAATCTAATTTTGAAGGAAGCAAGTGTCACTGCATCAGCGACATCCCCTGGTAGCATATTCCAATGTCCTACAACCCTTCTACTGAAAAATGACTGTCGTAGCCTAGTCCTACTTTGTTTCATAATGAGTTTATGCTGATGACCTCTACCTCGATTTTCCCTATTGAACTCAAACATACCCTTTAAATATCCAGAATGCTGACTATTTACAAATTTGAAGACTTCAATTAGATCTCCTCTTAGCCTTCTATATCTAAGTGAAAACATACCCAATTTCTTTAATCTATCTTCATAAGGTAAACTACCAAGACAATTAACCATTTTTGTTGCCCTTTTTTGAACTCTTTCTAACAACCAGCAATCTTTCTCATATGTTGGAGACCAGGCTTGTACACAATACTCCAAATGTGGTCTAACGTATGCACAATACAGTTTTGTTATTACCTTTTCACTCTTGTAGGAAACATTTCTGTTAATGGCCCCTAGCATTCTAAGTGCCTTTTTCCTAGCTTCTACAACTTGGTCTGACGCTGATAGTCTATTGTTTACCACGACACCTAAATCTCTTTCCTTTTCAATCTGCTCCATTTTCTGCCCACCCATTTCATACCTATGTTTACTGCTAACCCGTCCAGCGTGCATAGTCTTACATTTACTCAAATTAAATTTCATCTGCCATGCTTCAGACCACTCAACTAGCTTGTCCAGATCTGATTGAAAAACATCCTGATCATGTTTTCCTCTAATAATCCTGACAACTTTTAGATCGTCTGCAAATTTCAAGACTTTGCTGTCTATACTGTTCTCAATTGCTTTCACAAATATTATAAAAAGCAATGGGCCCAGGACTGAGCCCTGTGGAACCCCACTGAGAACCTCCTTCCATTGTGATTGGCACCCATTCAATATAACCCTTTGCTGGCGTCCTGAAAGCCACGTTTCTATCCAATCCAGAATCTTGCCCCTGATCCCATGAATTTTAAGTTGCAACCCCAGTCTTGTATGGGGGACTTTGTCAAATGCTTTACTGAAATCAAGAAAAGCTACATCTAGCTGTTTACCCTGATCAAAGCTATCTGTTGCAACATCCAAAAACTCCAGAAGATTAGTTAAACAAGAACGGCCCTTCCTAAAGCCATGCTGTGTATCCTTGATGAGTTCATTTTGCTCCAAGAATTCAACAATCTTATCTTTGATGATTGATTCAAGCACCTTGCAGACTAATGAGGTCAGACTGACTGGTCTATAGTTTTCCTCTTTACTTCTATCTCCCTTTTTATGAATAGGAACAACATTTGCTCTTTTCCAATCAAGTGGAATTTTACTATCTGCAAGTGATTTAGAAAATATTATGGCTAATGGAACCGACAACTCCCTTTCAGATTCTCTTAAAAGTCTAGCATGGATTTCATCAGGTCCTTCTGCCTTGTTAGGCCTTACTTTCTTTAGATATTCTAGAACAAGTTCACTACTTATGCCACCTAGCTCTCCTATAGTCTCCTCTGTCTCTAGCTCAGGCTGAAGTGCTGCAATACTACTCTGGTCCTCGATAGTAAAGACAGATTGAAACTGATCATTAAGCACTTCAACCATTTCACTGTCCTTGCTAACTAACACATCATCTACCTTAAATGGACCTATATTTTTGGAAACTGTACTTAACTTATAAAAACTGAAGAACTTCTTACTATCTGCATTACAATGTCTAGCTAAATCAAGTTCCTTTGCCCTTTTAGCTGCTCTGACCTTTTTCTTAACTGAATTTCTTGCATTCTGGTAGGCCTTCTGATTTATATCTAGTGAAGATCCCTTCAAAATGCCAAATGCACTTCTTTTAGCTTGTATAGCACTCCTTACTTCTGGGGTAAGCCAAACTGGATTGCCCTTGGTTCTGTTACGTTTGTGCCTGAGGGGTATATGCCGATTTTGAATTTGGCTTAATCTAGCTTTGAAAACATTCCAGGCCTCACATGCATCTAAACCTGCCAACTCAACGTTCCATTTTATCTGTGCGAGGTCATTTCTAATACCATCAAAATCAGCCCGGCTGAAGTTTGGAACCATAATAAGGTTATCTTTGGGCCTCATTTCTGATGAGATATTGAATTTAACCATATTGTGATCACTGGTTCCTAGACCTGCACAAATACTTATGTCACTAACTAGATCACTGTTGTCTGAGAATACAAGGTCTAGAATGGAGCAATGTCTGGTTGGCTCTGTTACAAACTGATGCATGAAAAGCTCCTCTTCAAAGATTTGCCTATACAACCTACACTCATTTGTTTCCTCTGCTATACTTTCGTATCCTCTTAAGTTAAAATCTCCCATAATAAGACACTGAGCCCGAAAGTTCCTACGTATTTCCTCACAAATATCTTGGTCTGTTTCAGCTTGGGAGTTCCTTGGAAGATTCCCTGGTCTGTAAAATGCACCTATCCTCAACCTTCCTCTGTTTCCTGTACAAATTTTAATGTCAAGCCAGATTGATTCTACTTCTTTTACTTTACTAGAATCATCAACTCTAGTAGTGCAGTACAAGCTATTTACATATACAAACACTCCGCCTCCCTGCCGTGATTCTCTGCAGTATGAGAACATGTTATACCCTTGTAACTCGAAATCCTGTAGCCTATCCCTATTATACCCCTCACTAACCCATGTCTCGGTTACACAAATGATATCAGGCTTTTCAAGGGACATATTCTTCAGGAATAGCATTGCACTCACACGTACACTTTGTGAATCCACGAATGCGCGTTCTGTCACATATGGCAAGCTTTTCAATGAAGTGAACAATTCATGCTGCGAATATCAGTGACCGACACGGCTCAGCAGGTCTCTGTCGGTCAGAACAAGCTATCGGTAATCACATCATCGATATCACATCATAGATATCGATAATCACATCAGTCACACGTGAGATCTGTCCGTGGCGTGACATGTCGCTCGCTGCTAACATGGTCTGTCGCGTGATCACACGATGACACCGCAATTACGTCTGGATTTGCCGCCGACAGACTACTGGTATCGACAGGGAGCGGTATCGGGCGGGGTATCGACAGGGAGCGGTATCGGGTGGGGTATATACAGGGAGCAGTATCGGGGGGGGGGGGGTATATACAGGGAGCGGTATCGGGCGGGGTATAGACAGGGAGCAGTATCGGGGGGGGGGGGGGGGTATATACAGGGAGCGGTATCGGGCGGGTATATACAGGGAGCAGTATCGGGGGGGGGGGGGGGGGTATATACAGGGAGCGGTATCGGGCGGGGTATAGACAGGGAGCGGTATCGGGTGGGGTATAGACGGGGAGCGGTGTCAGGCGGGGTATAGACAGGGAGCGGTATCGGGCGGGCAGAGATGATGGACGCTCATCTCTGTCATCAGGAATAGGATGAGCCAACGTTCTGTGAAAGTTGCTTGAGATGTTATATTTTATGTTACTCCATTGTTGCATGTAACCAGAGTGCTAAAATCGTCTTGGCTGTCCTTCACTCTGTTAAAGACATTGCTCCTTTTTTAGCTGCTTCAGCGTAGCGCTGATTATGCTGCCAAATATGGTTGGATGGCCAGATAAGGAATTATCATTTTCTCCCAAAAATATAGTTTTGTCTTTATTTTTTTTATACTCAAAAACCTTGGATAAACAACGTGACAGAGGAAACAAAGGACACATACATACCAACTACCTACAATCAGACTTGTGCCTGGATCCCGAAGTTGGATATGGGATCCCAGTGGATCCCTCGACATAAAATGCATGAAGATATTGGATCCTAGTGGATCCATCTGCGTAAAATGCATGAATATCTGGGATCCTCCTGGATCCCTCGGCGTAAAATATTTCAGGATCTGGCATATTTGTGGATCCCTCGTCTAAAAATATATCAGGATCTGAGATCTTTGTGGATCCCTCGGCTTATTATGTACCTGGATCTGGGATCTTTGTGGATCCCTCGGTTTATTGTGTTCCTGGATATGGTGTTCCATGTGGATCCCGGGACACATGCCACACTTAGTAGGGTGGTCCTTAAAAATCGAAAATCGGAAAAGTTAAGCTCGCACACTAATTTTGTGCGATTGGTTATAGGAAGGTCATGTGCCATTTTTTATAATCGATCAATAATTAGACGGTGCTCAATGCACCTAAACTTTGTTATTTTTGGCAATTTTTGGTCATTATTGCTTATGGCGGCTAAACGGCGCATTGTGGGCGAATGGTTCATATATGCATTATTGTAGGGCATGCTCCCAGGTACCGTTATAGGCACACATCCCAAGCAGTTGTTACCCAGCTGCTTGGAATACTGACAAAACCCTGGACAAGGGTTTATATAGATCCGCCCAAAATATAGTTTGAACCAAATCTCCGGAACGCTGCCAACCTAACGATTGTTATCAATACAGTAGGAGTCATAGAGTCGCTTAGGATGAATTTCCATACCCTGTACAATCCTTAGATCTGTTGGAATACAACATTCTGCAATATTTTACAGTAAGTAACCTTACATTGGCAAAAGGCATATGTCCCGCTCGTCTTGCCCGTCGTCCGGCTCGTCTTGTCGACGTCTTGATCGCCAGGCAGGACCAGCGACGAGAGGCCGACGTCTCTCCTGCCTCAGGAGAGACGTCAGAGCTCGCCACAACCATTCACGTCGACGGACAAAATTCCATCATCCAGCAGCAGCACACCTAGCCCTGAGCGCTCCACGGACGAAGAGTGTGGTGCAGTGGGAAGACCGCCCAAACACGCGAAGCGGGGAACAAAGTACATTATGTCTCACAGCCTGGTGGCGAGCCCGGACAGCACTCAGGTGACGGATCGGGCAGCTACATTCCTGCCGACGGAGACAGCGATCGCGCTCGGACAAGACGTGGAGGAACTGCGCATCAACCGGTCAACGATCCGCCGTCACCGGCTGAAGTACCGTCAGGAACGAGCCGCCCCCACCAAGGACGAATTTCATGCCAATGTGCCGCTCATAGTCGATTGGGACGGCAAGTTGATGGCCGATCTGGTCAACAGAGAGCAGGTCGACCGGCTTCCCGTCATCGTCACTGGCAACGGAGTCGCCCGACTCCTCCAGGTGGCTAAGTTGCCGAGCGGCACGGGAATCAGCGCCGCAAAAGCAGTTGCTGGAGCACTGGAGGAGTGGGGGCTTGTGGAGAAGGTCGTTAGAATGTCCTTCGACACGACATCTGCGAACACGGGTCGATGCAGCGGAGCTTGTGTGCCGATAAATCAAATTATCGAGAAGGAGCTACTCTTCTTCGCTTGCCGTCACCATATGCTCGAGTTGGTGATACTCTTCTTCGCTTGCCGTCACCACATGTTCGAGTTGGTGATGGGAGCGGTGTATACCGCGCTCATGGGAGCGTCCTCGGCGCCGGAGGTCCAACTGTTTAGGCGATTCCGGGAACCGTGGGCGTACATCGACCAAGCTCTGTTTGAGACCGGCGCAGCGGACGGCGAGATCTCCCCTCTTCTCGCGGTTTGAGACCGGCGCAGCGGACGGTGAGATCTCCCCTCTTATCACTGTTTGAGACCGGCGCAGCGGACGGTGAGATCTCCCCTCTTATCACTGTTTGAAACCGGCGCAGCGGACGGCGAGATCTCCCCTCTTCTCACTGTTTGAGACCGGCGCAGCGGACGGCGAGATCTCCCCTCTTCTCGCTGACTCCATCGGCGCCATCATCGCCTGGTGCGAGCAGACGCTGGAGGAGCGTGTAGATTTCCGCGATGACTACCGTGAGCTGGTGGAACTCTGCCTCATCTTCGTCGGTGGGACGCCACGTGGAGTTGTACACTTTCGGGCACCAGGCGTCATGCACCATGCCCGATGGATATCCAAGGTCCTCTACGCGATGCAAATATGGATGTTCAGGAGACGGTTCCGCTCACGGCGAAGGAGGAGCGCGGCCTCCGGACCGCATGCCTGTTCACTGCGCGCGTCTACGTCCAGGCGTGGACGACCGCGCCTCTCCCAGCGTCTGCTCCGCGGTCCGATCTCCTGCTCCCGAAGACCCTGAACGCCTACGAAGACACGGCGGTGGCCAAGGCGGCAGTGAGTAAACTCACGAGCCACCTCTGGTACCTGTCTCCAGAGATGGTAGCGCTCGCGCTCTTTGACCAAGAGCTGACAGCCGACACCAAGCGACAAGTCTTGAGGGCTATCAAGGAGGATCCCGAGGACGACGCAGGCGACACGCCACCGAAACGGGCGACAGTGCTCCGTAGCGCCATTGCTGAGTGTGAGATCGAAGACTTCGCTTCCAGTAGCACCATGTCCTTTTTCAGGAAGGTGAACATGGAGCACGTGCTCCTCGATGAAGACCCAAAGGAGTGGACGGCGCGCGAGGACTACAGGAAAGCTGAAGAAGTCATCCGAAGCTTCGCCGTCACCAATGATCACGCGGAGCGGGGTGTCGCCCTGATCCACGAATACAACGGCATCCTCACGAAAGACGACGAACAGCAGCAGTTAGTCCTGCTAGTGGTCGCCGATCATCGAAAGCGGTTCCCAGACAGTACCAAGCGAACGCTAGCCGGCTCAACAGTGCGACGTTGAGTAATCGGTCGGCTCAGTCATCACGCAGACGGCCCGCAGCAGAGACAAATCAAGTTCATACGAGTACAGTGGCGGCCGTACAGACGGTCGGCGACACCGGACGACAAGTGAAGACACCGGCCGACCTCGGTCTGGTGCATGTAAACGAGGTGTGCACATGGTGCAGTAAATATTCTTTGTTGCTGTTTTGTATCAAATAAATCGAATATCATATTCCGTCAGGCATTTTGTCAGCAGCCATAGGGGCTTCAGGGCGTGTCGACAACTTGGTCATTTTGCGTCAGCAGCCATAGCTCTCGTTCCAACCATATTATGGGCTGATCTATACAAACCCTTGCCCAGAGTTTTGTCAGTATCCGAAGCAGTTGGGAACTAACTATAACGGTGCCTGGGAAAATGTCTCACAATAATGCATATATGAACCATTCGCCTACAATGCGCCGTTTAGCCGCCATAAGCAATCATTACCCAACATTGCCAAAAATAACAAAAGTTTAGGTGCATTGAGCACCGTCTAATTATTGATCGATTAAAAAGAATTGCCACACGACTTTCCTATAGCCAATCACACAATATTAGGGGGTGGGAGCTGAACTTTTCTTATTTTCGATTTTTAAGGACTACCCTAAATTGACACAGAGAACCGGATCTCAGCTGGATCCCGAGATCCAGGCATATGTCTGCCTATAATGTTCCTATATCGTGTCTAGCGAACCCATATGACGTCTTGCTTTTAGTTTCTGGAAATTTTACTCGACAGCAAATCAACATCGTAGTTTCACTTTAGGCCAGGAGGGAAAATTAATACAAACCGCTTAAAACATGTTGCTTTTTGGCTTGAGCTTAATCAAAACCCAGGTTTATTTATTTGATGCTTTCTTGTCATCGCGATGCAAAAGTTATTACGAGCGAGCGAGCAGCGCTTGCTCGTCCTTCCGTGGTATATGGGAAAAATCTGAATACGAGCGGTCCGGCCCGACCCGACCCGACCCGACCCGTGGCGACGCTATTGAGAAGCTCATATTTCTGCACCCACACGTCCGATTGACAAGCGGGCTTCTTTGCTGAGCAGTCCCATCCAACCTTTCCTGTTTGAGACCAGTGGCGACTCATGTGGGTGACTACCACTGCGCGTGGCGCGTGCCGCGTGCCGCGTGAGGGGTGTTGAAAAGTGTTTTCTCGCAAAAACTTCGCAACGGCTGGGCCGATTGTGTGCAAATTTGTGTGTGGTTAGAGCACTGGTGGATCCATTGGGGGGGGGGGGGGCAAGCAAAGGGGCCATGGCCCCTCAAACCGCCTGAAATCGGCGCAAAATGGACACATTTCCTGATATAGAAGAAAATCTAAGCAACTTTTACTAAGGAAAGTTTGTTTTAAATCAGCTATCAATTCATAATCAAGCGAAATCCGATGAGTTTTCAGAATTGTGTGAGACTTTTTGGGATTTGACCCCCCCCCCCCAACCACCCATGCCCCCCCAACCACCGTTTTGGATCCGCCAGTGGGTTAGGGACCCCTCAGCCGCCACTTTTCCACAAGTCGGGGTGGGGTGCCTCTCCACGTGCGCACTTGCACACCCCTATTCCATATCTCTGGAACGGTTGAGCCGATTGTGTTAAAATTTAGTGTGTGGTTAGGGACCTCTCAGCCGCCTCTTTCCCACAAGTCCGAGGTGGGGTGCCTCCGCACGTGCGCACCCTTTTTTGTATTTCAGAAACTACTTGCCCGATCGAGTTGAAATTCACCATACATTTGCTGCGCGCCCGCTCGTTCATCGCCAACTACGGGGCCTTACTGGTGTTAGTTTGGAAGTGTGCCGAATTATGCCCGCTGCATTGTTATGCAAATTGACGTCATCCTTGGAGAGAAGTCGCAATTAAATGATGATATAATCCTGTTCGGTGTTGCCGCTGCTTCATTTATCATTTAGCATTGGTGCAGTACTAATACTGAAGTTACTAACGTCTGCTATAACATCTGCCATATCCCGCGTATGATGTGCCATGCAGTGCCGCCATTTTGTTTGCATGTGACTATCCGCCCAGGCCACGTACGAGTACCTGCCAGCTCGTCTAGGCTGCGGACTTTCCACGCAGCTTACCAAAAACCCAAAGCTGTTTGAAAAGCACGGTACTATCATTCGATTTTCTATTGAACTGTATTTTAAGTCTTTTACCCCCCCCCCCCCCATAATTACGCGAATTATCAACTTAATTGCGATAGAAAGCAAATGGTAATCTGTTTTCGAAATATGAATTATGTCTAAACACTGTCACCTTTCAGTTATCACTTACCAGCATTTAGGTGGTTTTGAACTCCCCGCACGCTGGCATGCCTGTTACCCAGCTATTATTCATCACATTTGAGCGCTCTGTGGTCCATTCAATCTGCTTTACGATTACGAAGCGCCTTCAGGAGACCTTCGGTGTATGTCAGGTCTCCGGCAGATGAACGGTGGCGGTGTATGTCAGGTCTCCGGCAGATGTATGGTGGCGGTGTATGTCAGGTCTCCGGCAGATGTATGGTGGCGGTGTATGTCAGGTCTCCGGCAGATGCATGGTGGCGGTGTATGTCAGGTCTCCGGCAGATGAATGGTGTCGGTGTATGTCAGGTCTCCGGCAGATGAATGGTGGCGGTGTATGTCAGGTCTCCGGCAGATGTATGGTGGCGGTGTATGTCAGGTCTCCGGCAGATGTATGGTGGCGGTGTATGTCAGGTCTCCGGCAGATGTATGGTGGCGGTGTATGTCAGGTCTCCGGCAGATGAATGGTGGCGGTGTATGTCAGGTCTCCGGCAGATGTATGGTGGCGGTGTATGTCAGGTCTCCGGCAGATGTATGGTGGCGGTGTATGTCAGGTCTCCGGCAGATGAATGGTGGCGGTGTATGTCAGGTCTCCGGCAGATGAATGGTGGCGGTGTATGTCAGGTCTCCGGCAGATGAATGGTGGCGGTGTATGTCAGGTCTCCGGCAGATGTATGGTGGCGGTGTATGTCAGGTCTCCGGCAGATGAATGGTGGCGGTGTATGTTAGGTCTCCGGCAGATGTATGGTGTATATCAGGTCTCCGGCAGATGTATGGTGGCGGTGTATGTCAGGTCTCCGGCAGATGTATGGTGTATATCAGGTCTCCGGCAGATGTATGGTGGCGGTGTATGTCAGGTCTCCGGCAGATGTATGGTGGCGGTGTATGTCAGGTCTCCGGCAGATGTATGGTGTATATCAGGTCTCCGGGAGATGAATGGTGGCGGTGTATGTCAGGTCTCCGGCAGATGAATGGTGGCGGTGTATGTCAGGTCTCCGGCGGATGAATGGTGGCGGTGTATATCAGGTCTCCGTAAGGTGGTGGCAGGGTCCTAGGATTGGTTTGGAGCTTGGGTGCGGAGTGGAAAATTATGGCAAAAAAATAAACATAAAGAGTGGAAAATTATGGCTAAAAATAAGCATAAAGAGCGGAAAATTCAACCAAAAACTATTGTATTCAGCCCAATTACCCGCTCACTAGAATTAGTTATTACCTATGCCAATTCTGACCTGTGCCGGGGGTACCGGACTCAGCTGGCCCAGTACCCTGTCTTGTCCTATCATTACATCCATAAATCAGTATGGAGTTAAAACTATCCAGACTGGTTTTTGATTCAACACTGATTGAATCGATTGGAATCGTTCAATCAAAATTCCTTGAATCAAACAATAATTTATTCACCACCAGATCTTTTGATTCATGAATCGTGATTGAATCAAAACCCGCATCAAATCTAGGCTGATTGAATAAAAAGATTTTGCGATTCTTAACGATTCAAGTACACTGGTAAATTGTGCAAATACATGCAGTCCCAGTAGCTACATTCATTTATACTGAAATAGTCTTGCTGTAACAATGTTTTAATGATCATATATATGTATGTTTCCATTTGTATTGATTTGACAAATTGACCACATATATTTAAATGTTGAATCAAACGTGAATCGATTAAAATATTTGTTTTAATTCTTTGAATCGGAAAGAATCAATTCTCAATTTGTCCCCCGTGAATCGAACGGTGATTGAATCATTCCGATTCCAAAATGAATCATGATTGAATCGTTCCGAAAAAGCTGAATCAATAACCAGTCTGAAATTATCTAATACATTTTAGAATAAGGAGTGGAAAATTATGAGGAAAACTTGGGAAAAAGAGTGGAAAAATAGTATCCATAGGGTGTCGTTTTCAACCCAAATTTCCCAATGCTAGGACAATGGGTGGCGGTGTATGTCAGGTCTCCGGCAGATGTATGGTAGCGGTGTATGTCAGGTCTCCGGCAGATGAATGGTGGCGGTGTATGTCAGGTCTCCGGCAGATGAATGGTGGCGGTGTATGTCAGGTCTCCAGCAGATGTATGGTGGCGTTGTATGTCAGGTCTCCGGCAGATGAATGGTGGCGGTGTATGCCAGGTCTCCGGCAGATGAATGGTGGCGGTGTATGTCAGGTCTCCGGCAGATGTATGGTAGCGGTGTATGTCAGGTCTCCGGCAGATGTATGGTGGCGGTGTATGTCAGGTCTCCGTTAGATGAATGGTGGCGGTGTATGTCAGGTCTCCGGCAGATGTATGGTGGCGGTGTATGTCAGGTCTCCGGCTGATGTATGGTGGCGGTGTATGTCAGGTCTCCGGCAGATGAATGGTGGCGGTGTATGTCAGATCTCCAGCAGATGTATGGTGGCGGTGTATGTCAGGTCTGCGGCAGGTGAATGGTGGCGGTGTATGTCAGATCTCCAGCAGATGTATGGTGGCGGTGTATGTCAGGTCTCCGGCAGATGAATGGTGGCGGTGTATTTTAGGTCTCCGGCAGATGTATGGTGGCGGTGTATGTCAGGTCTCCGGCAGATGTATGGTGTATATCAGGTCTCCGGCAGATGAATGGTGGCGGTGTATGTCAGATCTCCGGCAGGTGAATGGTGGCGGTGTATGTCAGGTCTCCGGCAGATGAATGGTGGCGGTGTATGTCAGGTCTCCGGCAGATGAATGGTGGCGGTGTATGTCAGGTCTCCGGCAGATGAATGGTGGCGGTGTATGTCAGGTCTCCGGCAGATGTATGGTGGCGGTGTATGTCAGGTCTCCGGCAGATGTATGGTGGCGGTGTATGTCAGGTCTCCGGCAGATGTATGGTATCGGTGTATGTCAGGTCTCCGGCAGATGTATGGTGGCGGTGTATGTCAGGTCTCCGGCAGATGAATGGTGGCGGTGTATGTCAGGTCTCCGGCGGATGAATGGTGGCGGTGTATGTCAGGTCTCCGGCAGATGAATGGTGTATGTCAGGTCTCCGGCAGATGAATGGTGGCGGTGTATGTCAGGTCTCCGGCTGATGTATGGTGGCGGTGTATGTCAGGTCTCCGGCAGATGTATGGTGGCGGTGTATGTCAGGTCTCCGGCAGATGTATGGTGGCGGTGTATGTCAGGTCTCCGGCAAATGTATGGTGGCGGTGTATGTCAGGTCTCCGGCAGATGTATGGTGGCGGTGTATGTCAGGTCTCTGGCAGATGTATGGTGGCGGTGTATATCAGGTCTCCGGCAGATGAGTGGTGGCGGTGTATGTCAGGTCTCCGGCAGATGAATGGTGGCGGTGTATGTCAGGTCTCCGGCAGATGAATGGTGGCGGTGTATGTCAGGTCTCCGGCAGATGTATGGTGGCGGTGTATGTCTGGTCTCCGGCAGATGTATGGTGTATATCAGGTCTCCGGCAGATGAATGGTGGCGGTGTATGTCAGGTCTCCGGCAGATGAATGGTGGCGGTGTATGTCAGGTCTCCGGCAGGTGAATGGTGGCGGTGTATGTCAGGTCTCCGGCAGATGAATGGTGGCGGTGTATGTCAGGTCTCCGGCAGATGTATGGTGGTGGTGTATGTCAGGTCTCCGGCAGATGTATGGTGGCGGTGTATGTCAGGTCTCCGGCAGATGAATGGTGGCGGTGTATGTCAGGTCTCCGGCAGATGAATGGTGGCGGTATATGTCAGGTCTCCGGCAGATGAATGGTGGCGGTGTATATCAGGTCTCCGGCAGATGAATGGTGGCGGTGTATGTCAGGTCTCCGGCAGATGAATGGTGGCGGTGTATGTCAGGTCTCCGGCAGATGTATGGTGGCGGTGTATGTCAGATCTCCGGTAGATGTATGGTGGTGGTGTATGTCAGGTCTCCGGCAGATGTATGGTGGCGGTGTATGTCAGGTCTCCGGCAGATGAATGGTGGCGGTGTATGTCAGTTCTCCGGCAGATGTATGGTGGCGGTGTATATCAGGTCTCCGACAGATGAATGGTGGCGGTGTATGTCAGGTCTCCGGCAGATGAATGGTGGCGGTGTATGCCAGGTCTCCGGCAGATGAATGGTTGCGGTGTATGTCAGGTCTCCGGCAGATGTATGGTGGCGGTGTATGCCAGGTCTCCGGCAGATGAATGGTGGCGGTGTATGCCAGGTCTCCGGCAGATGTATGGTGGCGGTGTATGTCAGGTCTCCGGCAGATGTATGGTAGCGGTGTATGTCAGGTCTCCGGCAGATGTATGGTGGCGGTGTATGTCAGGTCTCGGGCAGATGAATGGTGGCGGTGTATGTCAGGTCTCCGGCAGATGTATGGTGGCGGTGTATGTCAGGTCTCCGGCAGATGTATGGTGGCGGTGTATGTCAGGTCTCCGGCAGATGTATGGTGGCGGTGTATATCAGGTCTCCGGCAGATGAATGATGTATGTCAGGTCTCCGGCAGATGAATGGTGGCGGTGTATGTCATGTCTCCAGCAGATGTATGGTGGCGTTGTATGTCAGGTCTCCGGCAGATGAATGGTGGCGGTGTATGTCAGGTCTCCGGCAGATGTATGGTGGCGGTGTATGTCAGGTCTCCGGCAGATGTATGGTGGCGGTGTATGTCAGGTCTCCGGCAGATGAATGGTGGCGGTGTATGTCAGGTCTCCGGCAGATGTATGGTGGCGGTGTATGTCAGGTCTCCGGCAGATGTATGGTGGCGGTGTATGTCAGGTCTCCGGCAGATGAATGGTGGCGGTGTATGTCAGGTCTCCGGCAGAAGTATGGTGGCGGTGTATGTCAGGTCTCCGGCAGATGAATGGTGGCGGTGTATGTCAGGTTTCCGGCGGCAGATGTATGGTGGCGGTGTATGTCAGGTCTCCGGCAGATGAATGGTGGCGGTGTATGTCAGGTCTCCGGCAGATGAATGGTGGCGGTGTATGTCAGGTCTCCGGCAGATGAATGGTGGCGGTGTATGTCAGGTCTCCGGCGGCAGATGTATGGTGGCGGTGTATGTCAGGTCTCCGGCAGATGAATGGTGGCGGTGTATGTCAGGTCTCCGGCAGATGAATGGTGGCGGTGTATGTCAGGTCTCCGGCAGATGAATGGTGGCGGTGTATGTCAGGTCTCCGGCAGATGAATGGTGGCGGTGTATGTCAGGTCTCCGGCAGATGTATGGTGGCGGTGTATGTCAGGTCTCCGGCAGATGAATGGTGGCGGTGTATGCCAGGTCTCCGGCAGATGTATGGTGGCGGTGTATGTCAGGTCTCCGGCAGATGAATGGTGGCGGTGTATGTCAGGTCTCCGGCAGATGAATGGTGGCGGTGTATGTCAGGTATCCGGCAGATGTATGGTGGCGGTGTATGTCAGGTCTCCGGCAGATGTATGGTGGCGGTGTATGTCAGGTCTCCGGCAGATGTATGGTGGCGGTGTATGTCAGGTCTCCGGCAGATGAATGGTGGCGGTGTATGTCAGGTCTCCGGCAGATGAATGGTGGCGGTGTATGTCAGGTCTCCGGCAGATGAATGGTGGCGGTGTATGTCAGGTCTCCGGCAGATGAATGGTGGCGGTGTATGTCAGGTCTCCGGCAGATGAATGGTGGCGGTGTATGTCAGGTCTCCGGCAGATGTATGGTGGCGGTGTATGTCAGGTCTCCGGCAGATGTATGGTGGCGGTGTATGTCAGGTCTCCGGCAGATGTATGGTGGCGGTGTATGTCAGGTATCCGGCAGATGTATGGTGGCGGTGTATGTCAGGTCTCCGGCAGATGAATGGTGGCGGTTTATGTCAGGTCTCCGGCAGATGTATGGTGGCGGTGTATGTCAGGTATCCGGCAGATGTATGGTGGCGGTGTATGTCAGGTCTCCGGCAGATGAATGGTGGCGGTGTATGTCAGGTCTCCGGCAGATGAATGGTGGCGGTGTATGTCAGGTATCCGGCAGATGTATGGTGGCGGTGTATGTCAGGTATCCGGCAGATGTATGGTGGCGGTGTATGTCAGGTCTCCGGCAGATGAATGGTGGCGGTGTATGTCAGGTCTCCGGCAGATGAATGGTGGCGGTGTATGTCAGGTCTCCGGCAGATGTATGGTGGCGGTGTATGTCAGTTCTCCGGCAGATGAATGGTGGCGGTGTATGTCAGGTCTCCGGCGGCAGATGTATGGTGGCGGTGTATGTCAGGTCTCCGGCAGATGAATGGTGGCGGTGTATGTCAGGTCTCCGGCAGATGTATGGTGGCGGTGTATGTCAGGTCTCCGGCAGATGTATGGTAGCGGTGTATGTCAGGTCTCCGGCAGATGTATGGTGGCGGTGTATGTTAGGTCTCCGGCAGATGAATGGTGGCGGTGTATGTCAGGTCTCCGGCAGATGAATGGTGGCGTTGTATGTTAGGTCTCCGGCAGATGTATGGTGGCGGTGTATGTCAGGTCTCCGGCAGATGTATGGTGGCGGTGTATGTCAGGTCTCCGGCAGATGAATGGTGGCGGTGTATGTCAGGTCTCCGGCAGATGAATGGTGGCGGTGTATGTCAGGTCTCCGGCAGATGTATGGTGGCGGTGTATGTCAGGTCTCCGGGAGATGTATGGTGGCGGTGTATGTCAGGTCTCCGGGAGATGTATGGTGGCGGTGTATGTCAGGTCTCTGGCAGATGTATGGTGGCGGTGTATGTCAGGTCTCCGGCAGATGTATGGTGGCGGTGTATGTCAGGTCTCCGGCAGATGTATGGTGGCGGTGTATGTCAGGTCTCCGGCAGATGTATGGTGGCGGTGTATGTCAGGTCTCCGGCAGATGTATGGTGGCGGTGTATGTCAGGTCTCCGGGAGATGTATGGTGGCGGTGTATGTCAGGTCTCTGGCAGATGTATGGTGGCTGTGTATGTCAGGTCTCCGGCAGATGTATGGTGGCGGTGTATGTCAGGTCTCCGGGAGATGTATGGTGGCGGTGTATGTCAGGTCTCCGGCAGATGTATGGTGGCGGTGTATGTCAGGTCTCCGGGAGATGTATGGTGGCGGTGTATGTCAGGTCTCCGGGAGATGTATGGTGGCGGTGTATGCCAGGTCTCCGGCAGATGAATGGTGGCGGTGTATGTCAGGTCTCCGGCAGATGTATGGTGGCGGTGTATGCCAGGTCTCCGGCAGATGAATGGTGGCGGTGTATGTCAGGTCTCCGGCAGATGTATGGTGGCGGTGTATGTCAGGTCTCTGGCAGATGTATGGTGGCGGTGTATGTCAGGTCTCCGGCAGATGTATGGTGGCGGTGTATGTCAGGTCTCCGGCAGATGAATGGTGGCGGTGTATGTCAGGTCTCCGGCAGATGTATGGTGGCGGTGTATGTCAGGTCTCCGGCAGATGTATGGTGGCGGTGTATGTCAGGTCTCCGGCAGATGTATGGTGGCGGTGTATATCAGGTCTCCGGCAGATGAATGATGTATGTCAGGTCTCCGGCAGATGAATGGTGGCGGTGTATGTCATGTCTCCAGCAGATGTATGGTGGCGTTGTATGTCAGGTCTCCGGCAGATGAATGGTGGCGGTGTATGTCAGGTCTCCGGCAGATGTATGGTGGCGGTGTATGTCAGGTCTCCGGCAGATGTATGGTGGCGGTGTATGTCAGGTCTCCGGCAGATGAATGGTGGCAGTGTATGTCAGGTCTCCGGCAGATGTATGGTGGCGGTGTATGTCAGGTCTCCGGCAGATGAATGGTGGCGGTGTATGTCAGGTATCCGGCAGATGTATGGTGGCGGTGTATGTCAGGTCTCCGGCAGATGTATGGTGGCGGTGTATATCAGGTCTCCGGCAGATGTATGGTGGCGGTATATGTCAGGTCTCCGGCAGATCAATGGTGGCGGTGTATGTCAGGTCATCGGCAGATGAGTGGTGGCGGTGTATGTCAGGTCTCCGGCAGATGAATGGTGGCGGTGTATGCCAGGTCTCCGGCAGATGTATGGTGGCGGTGTATGTCAGATCTCCAGCAGATGTATGGTGGCGGTGTATGTCAGGTATCCGGCAGATGTATGGTGGCGGTGTATGTCAGGTCTCCGGCAGATGTATGGTGTATATCAGGTCTCCGGCAGATGAATGGTGGCGGTGTATGCCAGGTCTCCAGCAGATGTATGGTGGCGGTGTATGTCAGGTCTCCGGCAGATGAATGGTGGCGGTGTATGTCAGGTATCCGGCAGATGTATGGTGGCGGTGTATGTCAGGTCTCCGGCAGATGAATGGTGGCGGTGTATGTCAGGTCTCCGGCAGATGAATGGTGGCGGTGTATGTCAGGTCTCCGGCAGATGTATGGTGGCGGTGTATGTCAGGTCTCCGGCAGATGAATGGTGGCGGTGTATGTCAGGTATCCGGCAGATGTATGGTGGCGGTGTATGTCAGGTCTCCGGCAGATGAATGGTGGCGGTGTATGTCAGGTCTCCGGCAGATGTATGGTGGCGGTGTATGTCAGGTCTCCGGCAGATGAATGGTGGCGGTGTATGTCAGGTCTCCGGCAGATGAATGGTGGCGGTGTATGTCAGGTAGCCGGCAGATGTATGGTGGCGGTGTATGTCAGGTCTCTGGCAGATGAATGGTGGCGGTGTATGTCAGGTCTCCGGCAGATGAATGGTGGCGGTATATGTCAGGTCTCCGGCAGATGAATAGTGGCGGTGTATGTCAGGTCTCCGGCAGATGAATGGTGGCGGTGTATGTCAGGTTTCCGGCAGATGAATGGTGGCGGTGTATGTCAGGTCTCCGGCAGATGAATGGTGGCGGTGTATGTCAGGTCTCCGGCAGATGTATGGTGGCGGTGTATGTCAGGTCTCCGGCAGATGAATGGTGGCGGTGTATGTCAGGTCTCCGGCGGCAGATGTATGGTGGCGGTGTATGTCAGGTCTCTGGCAGATGAATGGTGGCGGTGTATGTCAGGTCTCCGGCAGATGAATGGTGGCGGTGTATGTCAGGTCTCCGGCAGATGAATGGTGGCGGTGTATGTCAGGTATCCGGCAGATGTATGGTGGCGGTGTATGTCAGGTCTCCGGCAGATGTATGGTGGCGGTGTATATCAGGTCTCCGGCAGATGAATGGTGGCGGTGTATGTCAGGTCTCCGGCAGATGAATGGTGGCGGTGTATGTCAGGTCTCCGGCAGATGAATGGTGGCGGTGTATGTCAGGTCTCCGGCGGCAGATGTATGGTGGCGGTGTATGTCAGGTCTCCGGCAGATGAATGGTGGCGGTGTATGTCAGGTCTCCGGCAGATGAATGGTGGCGGTGTATGTCAGGTCTCCGGCAGATGAATGGTGGCGGTGTATGTCAGGTCTCCGGCAGATGAATGGTGGCGGTGTATGTCAGGTCTCCGGCAGATGTATGGTGGCGGTGTATGTCAGGTCTCCGGCAGATGAATGGTGGCGGTGTATGCCAGGTCTCCGGCAGATGTATGGTGGCGGTGTATGTCAGGTCTCCGGCAGATGAATGGTGGCGGTGTATGTCAGGTCTCCGGCAGATGTATGGTGGCGGTGTATGTCAGGTCTCCGGCTGATGTATGGTGGCGGTGTATGTCAGGTCTCCGGCAGATGAATGGTGGCGGTGTATGTCAGATCTCCAGCAGATGTATGGTGGCGGTGTATGTCAGGTCTGCGGCAGGTGAATGGTGGCGGTGTATGTCAGATCTCCAGCAGATGTATGGTGGCGGTGTATGTCAGGTCTCCGGCAGATGAATGGTGGCGGTGTATTTTAGGTCTCCGGCAGATGTATGGTGGCGGTGTATGTCAGGTCTCCGGCAGATGTATGGTGTATATCAGGTCTCCGGCAGATGAATGGTGGCGGTGTATGTCAGATCTCCGGCAGGTGAATGGTGGCGGTGTATGTCAGGTCTCCGGCAGATGAATGGTGGCGGTGTATGTCAGGTCTCCGGCAGATGAATGGTGGCGGTGTATGTCAGGTCTCCGGCAGATGAATGGTGGCGGTGTATGTCAGGTCTCCGGCAGATGTATGGTGGCGGTGTATGTCAGGTCTCCGGCAGATGTATGGTGGCGGTGTATGTCAGGTCTCCGGCAGATGTATGGTATCGGTGTATGTCAGGTCTCCGGCAGATGTATGGTGGCGGTGTATGTCAGGTCTCCGGCAGATGAATGGTGGCGGTGTATGTCAGGTCTCCGGCGGATGAATGGTGGCGGTGTATGTCAGGTCTCCGGCAGATGAATGGTGTATGTCAGGTCTCCGGCAGATGAATGGTGGCGGTGTATGTCAGGTCTCCGGCTGATGTATGGTGGCGGTGTATGTCAGGTCTCCGGCAGATGTATGGTGGCGGTGTATGTCAGGTCTCCGGCAGATGTATGGTGGCGGTGTATGTCAGGTCTCCGGCAAATGTATGGTGGCGGTGTATGTCAGGTCTCCGGCAGATGTATGGTGGCGGTGTATGTCAGGTCTCTGGCAGATGTATGGTGGCGGTGTATATCAGGTCTCCGGCAGATGAGTGGTGGCGGTGTATGTCAGGTCTCCGGCAGATGAATGGTGGCGGTGTATGTCAGGTCTCCGGCAGATGAATGGTGGCGGTGTATGTCAGGTCTCCGGCAGATGTATGGTGGCGGTGTATGTCTGGTCTCCGGCAGATGTATGGTGTATATCAGGTCTCCGGCAGATGAATGGTGGCGGTGTATGTCAGGTCTCCGGCAGATGAATGGTGGCGGTGTATGTCAGGTCTCCGGCAGGTGAATGGTGGCGGTGTATGTCAGGTCTCCGGCAGATGAATGGTGGCGGTGTATGTCAGGTCTCCGGCAGATGTATGGTGGTGGTGTATGTCAGGTCTCCGGCAGATGTATGGTGGCGGTGTATGTCAGGTCTCCGGCAGATGAATGGTGGCGGTGTATGTCAGGTCTCCGGCAGATGAATGGTGGCGGTATATGTCAGGTCTCCGGCAGATGAATGGTGGCGGTGTATATCAGGTCTCCGGCAGATGAATGGTGGCGGTGTATGTCAGGTCTCCGGCAGATGAATGGTGGCGGTGTATGTCAGGTCTCCGGCAGATGTATGGTGGCGGTGTATGTCAGATCTCCGGTAGATGTATGGTGGTGGTGTATGTCAGGTCTCCGGCAGATGTATGGTGGCGGTGTATGTCAGGTCTCCGGCAGATGAATGGTGGCGGTGTATGTCAGTTCTCCGGCAGATGTATGGTGGCGGTGTATATCAGGTCTCCGACAGATGAATGGTGGCGGTGTATGTCAGGTCTCCGGCAGATGAATGGTGGCGGTGTATGCCAGGTCTCCGGCAGATGAATGGTGGCGGTGTATGTCAGGTCTCCGGCAGATGTATGGTGGCGGTGTATGCCAGGTCTCCGGCAGATGAATGGTGGCGGTGTATGCCAGGTCTCCGGCAGATGTATGGTGGCGGTGTATGTCAGGTCTCCGGCAGATGTATGGTAGCGGTGTATGTCAGGTCTCCGGCAGATGTATGGTGGCGGTGTATGTCAGGTCTCGGGCAGATGAATGGTGGCGGTGTATGTCAGGTCTCCGGCAGATGTTTGGTGGCGGTGTATGTCAGGTCTCCGGCAGATGTATGGTGGCGGTGTATGTCAGGTCTCCGGCAGATGTATGGTGGCGGTGTATATCAGATCTCCGGCAGATGAATGATGTATGTCAGGTCTCCGGCAGATGAATGGTGGCGGTGTATGTCATGTCTCCAGCAGATGTATGGTGGCGTTGTATGTCAGGTCTCCGGCAGATGAATGGTGGCGGTGTATGTCAGGTCTCCGGCAGATGTATGGTGGCGGTGTATGTCAGGTCTCCGGCAGATGTATGGTGGCGGTGTATGTCAGGTCTCCGGCAGATGAATGGTGGCGGTGTATGTCAGGTCTCCGGCAGATGTATGGTGGCGGTGTATGTCAGGTCTCCGGCAGATGTATGGTGGCGGTGTATGTCAGGTCTCCGGCAGATGAATGGTGGCGGTGTATGTCAGGTCTCCGGCAGAAGTATGGTGGCGGTGTATGTCAGGTCTCCGGCAGATGAATGGTGGCGGTGTATGTCAGGTCTCCGGCGGCAGATGTATGGTGGCGGTGTATGTCAGGTCTCCGGCAGATGAATGGTGGCGGTGTATGTCAGGTCTCCGGCAGATGAATGGTGGCGGTGTATGTCAGGTCTCCGGCAGATGAATGGTGGCGGTGTATGTCAGGTCTCCGGCGGCAGATGTATGGTGGCGGTGTATGTCAGGTCTCCGGCAGATGAATGGTGGCGGTGTATGTCAGGTCTCCGGCAGATGAATGGTGGCGGTGTATGTCAGGTCTCCGGCAGATGAATGGTGGCGGTGTATGTCAGGTCTCCGGCAGATGAATGGTGGCGGTGTATGTCAGGTCTCCGGCAGATGTATGGTGGCGGTGTATGTCAGGTCTCCGGCAGATGAATGGTGGCGGTGTATGCCAGGTCTCCGGCAGATGTATGGTGGCGGTGTATGTCAGGTCTCCGGCAGATGAATGGTGGCGGTGTATGTCAGGTCTCCGGCAGATGAATGGTGGCGGTGTATGTCAGGTATCCGGCAGATGTATGGTGGCGGTGTATGTCAGGTCTCCGGCAGATGTATGGTGGCGGTGTATGTCAGGTCTCCGGCAGATGTATGGTGGCGGTGTATGTCAGGTCTCCGGCAGATGAATGGTGGCGGTGTATGTCAGGTCTCCGGCAGATGAATGGTGGCGGTGTATGTCAGGTCTCCGGCAGATGAATGGTGGCGGTGTATGTCAGGTCTCCGGCAGATGAATGGTGGCGGTGTATGTCAGGTCTCCGGCAGATGAATGGTGGCGGTGTATGTCAGGTCTCCGGCAGATGTATGGTGGCGGTGTATGTCAGGTCTCCGGCAGATGTATGGTGGCGGTGTATGTCAGGTCTCCGGCAGATGTATGGTGGCGGTGTATGTCAGGTATCCGGCAGATGTATGGTGGCGGTGTATGTCAGGTCTCCGGCAGATGAATGGTGGCGGTTTATGTCAGGTCTCCGGCAGATGTATGGTGGCGGTGTATGTCAGGTATCCGGCAGATGTATGGTGGCGGTGTATGTCAGGTCTCCGGCAGATGAATGGTGGCGGTGTATGTCAGGTCTCCGGCAGATGAATGGTGGCGGTGTATGTCAGGTATCCGGCAGATGTATGGTGGCGGTGTATGTCAGGTATCCGGCAGATGTATGGTGGCGGTGTATGTCAGGTCTCCGGCAGATGAATGGTGGCGGTGTATGTCAGGTCTCCGGCAGATGAATGGTGGCGGTGTATGTCAGGTCTCCGGCAGATGTATGGTGGCGGTGTATGTCAGTTCTCCGGCAGATGAATGGTGGCGGTGTATGTCAGGTCTCCGGCGGCAGATGTATGGTGGCGGTGTATGTCAGGTCTCCGGCAGATGAATGGTGGCGGTGTATGTCAGGTCTCCGGCAGATGTATGGTGGCGGTGTATGTCAGGTCTCCGGCAGATGTATGGTAGCGGTGTATGTCAGGTCTCCGGCAGATGTATGGTGGCGGTGTATGTTAGGTCTCCGGCAGATGAATGGTGGCGGTGTATGTCAGGTCTCCGGCAGATGAATGGTGGCGTTGTATGTTAGGTCTCCGGCAGATGTATGGTGGCGGTGTATGTCAGGTCTCCGGCAGATGTATGGTGGCGGTGTATGTCAGGTCTCCGGCAGATGAATGGTGGCGGTGTATGTCAGGTCTCCGGCAGATGAATGGTGGCGGTGTATGTCAGGTCTCCGGCAGATGTATGGTGGCGGTGTATGTCAGGTCTCCGGGAGATGTATGGTGGCGGTGTATGTCAGGTCTCCGGGAGATGTATGGTGGCGGTGTATGTCAGGTCTCTGGCAGATGTATGGTGGCGGTGTATGTCAGGTCTCCGGCAGATGTATGGTGGCGGTGTATGTCAGGTCTCCGGCAGATGTATGGTGGCGGTGTATGTCAGGTCTCCGGCAGATGTATGGTGGCGGTGTATGTCAGGTCTCCGGCAGATGTATGGTGGCGGTGTATGTCAGGTCTCCGGGAGATGTATGGTGGCGGTGTATGTCAGGTCTCTGGCAGATGTATGGTGGCTGTGTATGTCAGGTCTCCGGCAGATGTATGGTGGCGGTGTATGTCAGGTCTCCGGGAGATGTATGGTGGCGGTGTATGTCAGGTCTCCGGCAGATGTATGGTGGCGGTGTATGTCAGGTCTCCGGGAGATGTATGGTGGCGGTGTATGTCAGGTCTCCGGGAGATGTATGGTGGCGGTGTATGCCAGGTCTCCGGCAGATGAATGGTGGCGGTGTATGTCAGGTCTCCGGCAGATGTATGGTGGCGGTGTATGCCAGGTCTCCGGCAGATGAATGGTGGCGGTGTATGTCAGGTCTCCGGCAGATGTATGGTGGCGGTGTATGTCAGGTCTCTGGCAGATGTATGGTGGCGGTGTATGTCAGGTCTCCGGCAGATGTATGGTGGCGGTGTATGTCAGGTCTCCGGCAGATGAATGGTGGCGGTGTATGTCAGGTCTCCGGCAGATGTATGGTGGCGGTGTATGTCAGGTCTCCGGCAGATGTATGGTGGCGGTGTATGTCAGGTCTCCGGCAGATGTATGGTGGCGGTGTATATCAGGTCTCCGGCAGATGAATGATGTATGTCAGGTCTCCGGCAGATGAATGGTGGCGGTGTATGTCATGTCTCCAGCAGATGTATGGTGGCGTTGTATGTCAGGTCTCCGGCAGATGAATGGTGGCGGTGTATGTCAGGTCTCCGGCAGATGTATGGTGGCGGTGTATGTCAGGTCTCCGGCAGATGTATGGTGGCGGTGTATGTCAGGTCTCCGGCAGATGAATGGTGGCAGTGTATGTCAGGTCTCCGGCAGATGTATGGTGGCGGTGTATGTCAGGTCTCCGGCAGATGAATGGTGGCGGTGTATGTCAGGTATCCGGCAGATGTATGGTGGCGGTGTATGTCAGGTCTCCGGCAGATGTATGGTGGCGGTGTATATCAGGTCTCCGGCAGATGTATGGTGGCGGTATATGTCAGGTCTCCGGCAGATCAATGGTGGCGGTGTATGTCAGGTCATCGGCAGATGAGTGGTGGCGGTGTATGTCAGGTCTCCGGCAGATGAATGGTGGCGGTGTATGCCAGGTCTCCGGCAGATGTATGGTGGCGGTGTATGTCAGATCTCCAGCAGATGTATGGTGGCGGTGTATGTCAGGTATCCGGCAGATGTATGGTGGCGGTGTATGTCAGGTCTCCGGCAGATGTATGGTGTATATCAGGTCTCCGGCAGATGAATGGTGGCGGTGTATGTCAGGTCTCCAGCAGATGTATGGTGGCGGTGTATGTCAGGTCTCCGGCAGATGAATGGTGGCGGTGTATGTCAGGTATCCGGCAGATGTATGGTGGCGGTGTATGTCAGGTCTCCGGCAGATGAATGGTGGCGGTGTATGTCAGGTCTCCGGCAGATGAATGGTGGCGGTGTATGTCAGGTCTCCGGCAGATGTATGGTGGCGGTGTATGTCAGGTCTCCGGCAGATGAATGGTGGCGGTGTATGTCAGGTATCCGGCAGATGTATGGTGGCGGTGTATGTCAGGTCTCCGGCAGATGAATGGTGGCGGTGTATGTCAGGTCTCCGGCAGATGTATGGTGGCGGTGTATGTCAGGTCTCCGGCAGATGAATGGTGGCGGTGTATGTCAGGTCTCCGGCAGATGAATGGTGGCGGTGTATGTCAGGTATCCGGCAGATGTATGGTGGCGGTGTATGTCAGGTCTCTGGCAGATGAATGGTGGCGGTGTATGTCAGGTCTCCGGCAGATGAATGGTGGCGGTATATGTCAGGTCTCCGGCAGATGAATAGTGGCGGTGTATGTCAGGTCTCCGGCAGATGAATGGTGGCGGTGTATGTCAGGTTTCCGGCAGATGAATGGTGGCGGTGTATGTCAGGTCTCCGGCAGATGAATGGTGGCGGTGTATGTCAGGTCTCCGGCAGATGTATGGTGGCGGTGTATGTCAGGTCTCCGGCAGATGAATGGTGGCGGTGTATGTCAGGTCTCCGGCGGCAGATGTATGGTGGCGGTGTATGTCAGGTCTCTGGCAGATGAATGGTGGCGGTGTATGTCAGGTCTCCGGCAGATGAATGGTGGCGGTGTATGTCAGGTCTCCGGCAGATGAATGGTGGCGGTGTATGTCAGGTATCCGGCAGATGTATGGTGGCGGTGTATGTCAGGTCTCCGGCAGATGTATGGTGGCGGTGTATATCAGGTCTCCGGCAGATGAATGGTGGCGGTGTATGTCAGGTCTCCGGCAGATGAATGGTGGCGGTGTATGTCAGGTCTCCGGCAGATGAATGGTGGCGGTGTATGTCAGGTCTCCGGCGGCAGATGTATGGTGGCGGTGTATGTCAGGTCTCCGGCAGATGAATGGTGGCGGTGTATGTCAGGTCTCCGGCAGATGAATGGTGGCGGTGTATGTCAGGTCTCCGGCAGATGAATGGTGGCGGTGTATGTCAGGTCTCCGGCAGATGAATGGTGGCGGTGTATGTCAGGTCTCCGGCAGATGTATGGTGGCGGTGTATGTCAGGTCTCCGGCAGATGAATGGTGGCGGTGTATGTCAGGTCTCCGGCAGATGTATGGTGGCGGTGTATGTCAGGTCTCCGGCAGATGAATGGTGGCGGTGTATGCCAGGTCTCCGGCAGATGTATGGTGGCGGTGTATGTCAGGTCTCCGGCAGATGAATGGTGGCGGTGTATGTCAGGTCTCCGGCAGATGAATGGTGGCGGTGTATGTCAGGTATCCGGCAGATGTATGGTGGCGGTGTATGTCAGGTCTCCGGCAGATGTATGGTGGCGGTGTATGTCAGGTCTCCGGCAGATGTATGGTGGCGGTGTATGTCAGGTATCCGGCAGATGAATGGTGGCGGTGTATGTCAGGTATCCGGCAGATGTATGGTGGCGGTGTATGTCAGGTCTCCGGCAGATGTATGGTGGCGGTGTATGTCAGGTCTCCGGGAGATGTATGGTGGCGGTGTATGTCAGGTCTCCGGCAGATGTATGGTGGCGGTGTATGTCAGGTCTCCGGGAGATGTATGGTGGCGGTGTATGTCAGGTCTCCGGCAGATGTATGGTGGCGGTGTATGTCAGGTCTCTGGCAGATGTATGGTGGCGGTGTATGTCAGGTCTCCGGCAGATGAATGGTGGCGGTGTATGTCAGGTCTCCGGCAGATGTATGGTGGCGGTGTATGTCAGGTCTCCGGCAGATGTATGGTGGCGGTGTATGTCAGGTCTCTGGCAGATGTATGGTGGCGGTGTATGTCAGGTCTCCGGCAGATGTATGGTGGCGGTGTATGTCAGGTCTCCGGCAGATGAATGGTGGCGGTGTATGTCAGGTCTCTGGCAGATGTATGGTGGTGGTGTATGTCAGGTCTCCGGCAGATGTATGGTGGCGGTGTATGTCAGGTCTCCGGCAGATGAATGGTGGCGGTGTATGTCAGGTCTCCGGGAGATGTATGGTGGCGGTGTATGGCGTTTTCGTCGTATTTCAGTGCGTTTTCGTCCTGCTGAGGCTCCGGCTGAATTCTGCTGATGATCAAGCTCCAGTGCATTCTGTGTGGTCTCGAGCTGTTGATTAAGATAACATGTTTTCGCCTGTGATCGCTCATAGTCGGATAACCTGCAGTGGGTGGGGACAAATGTGCCGAATTTAAACTGCAGGTTTGTGCTTAAATTTAGAGGTGTACAGTCGGGCGGTTAAACCGCGGTTACGGGCGGTTAAGGTTGCGTTTTCCTTACAAGGTCACCGTTACGGGTGGTTACGGTTGCACGAAGTTACGTTTGCGGTGATTTTATTCTGCGGCTTAATTTGTAAAATATCAACAATTTATGCAGCATCGACATTATATCCGTTAAGTCAATAATTACAAACGGACATGCTTATTTAATTCTATCGCATATCAATTTATACAAATGACATCAACTTTCCATTCATTTCTCATTTTTTGTGTTTACAAAATCTTAAAGGGACAAGGCACATTGACAGGGTTTCTTAAAACAGACGTTCCGTCCTCTAACAATCCGCGTCCGCGTTCCTGAAGCTCTTCAGTCTCAAATTCAGACTGGTTATTGATTAAACTTTTATGGAACGATTCAATCATGATTCATTTTGGAATCTGAATGATTCAATTACCGTTCGATTCACGGATACAATTTTGAGGATTGATTCTTTCCAATTCAAAGAATCAAAACAAATATTTTAATCAATTCACGTTTGATTCAACATTTAAATATATGTGGTGAATTTGTGTCAAATCAATACAAATGGAAACATACATATATATATGATCATTACAACATTGTTACAGCAATACTATTTCAGTATAAACGAATGTAGCCACTGGGACTGCATGTATTTGCACAATTTACCAGTGTACTTGAATAGTTAAGAATCGTTAAATCTTTTGATTCAATCAGCCTTGATTTGATGCGGGTTTTGATTCAATCACAATTCATGAATCAAAAGATCTGGTGGTGAATCGATTTTTTTTTATTCAAGGAATTTTGATTGAACAATTCCAATCGATTCAATCAGTGTTGAATCAATAACCAGTCTGGTCTCCATGCATTTGACCTATTTCACTGATTACCTTTTTCCAGTTATGACTTATTATGCTAAAAACCAGTAAGACGCCGTAGTTGGCGATGAACGAGCGACCGCGAAGGAAGTATATGGCGATTTTCAACTCCATCGGGCAAGTAGTTTATGAGATACAAAAAGGGTGCGCACCTACGCACGTACAGAGGCACCCCACCCCTGACTTGTGGGCAAGTGGCGGCTGAGAGGTGCCTAACCACACACCAAATTTTAACACAATCGGCTCAGCCGTTCCTGAGATATATAATAGACGTGCGCACGTGCAGAGTCACTCCATCCCTGACTTGTATTTGTATTTGTATTTATTGATAAATCACCAACAGGCACAAAACCCGGTTACAGGCGAAGTCAGGAGATAAAACTATGACTTTCACTTAAAATACACACGCATGCAAGACGACAGACAAGACACCTACACATACACGCACGCACGCACGCACGCACGCGCACACGCACACGCACACGCACATGCACATGCACACGCACACGCACACAGGACACACACAAGTACACACACATACACATAACCATTCGATGAGCCCTCGCGTGGTGAAGCCTGGCTGCGAGCTGAAAAGGCTCAAAAGGCGGACTTGTGGGAAGGCGGCGGCTGAGGGGTCCCTAGCGGCTAGCCACACACCAAATTTGAACACAATCGGCTGAGCCGTTCCTGATATATAGAATAGGGATGTGCACGTGCGCACGTGCAGAAACACCCCACCCCTGACTGGTGGGAAAGTGGTGGCTGAGGGGTCCCTAACCACACCTCAAATTTGCACACAATCGGCCCAGCCGTTGCCGAGTTTTTGAGAGAAAACACTTTTCAACACCCCTCACGCGGCACGCGCCACGCGCAGTGGTAGTCACCCACATGAGTCGCCACTGGTCTCAAACAGGACAGGGTGGATGGGGCTACTCAGCAAAGAAGCCCGCGTGTCAATCGGACGTGCGGTTGCAGAGATATGAGCTTCTCAAAAGCGTCGCCACGGGCCGGGCCGGGCCGCTCATATTCAGATTTTTCCTATAACCATGGAAGGACGAGCGAGCGCTTCGCTCGCTCGCTCGTAATGACGCGGTTATTGAACAGTGAACACTCAACAGGTACGTTACGTTTTGAAAAGTAAAAAGCCATTATTGTTACATGCGGTTACAGGCGGTTACCAAATTTGTTTGCTGCGGCTACGGGCGGTTATGGATTTGAGCCTTACGGTTACGGGCGGTTACGGATTCGATGCCCACGGTTACAGGCGGCTGCCAATTTTTTAGCCGCGTTCACCTTTATGTGGTTTGCATGCTTTGGACCCGACTTCCGTCGCTGAACTGTAAATGCATTACCTAATGCTACAGTCAGCTATCATAGGAAGTCATTCAAACAATGCATCGGACATTGGGAAATGGAATTTCAAAGGAAATGACAAAAATAGGAAATGTCATCCGCATAAGACGGACTGTGCCAGTCATCGTTTTACAGTTGTAGTTTTTTTCAGTCAGAACAGCCGACGGCGCGAGTAAACCTTCCAGGCGTAATCAATGGCGCGCGTTCATCGTTTCAACTCCCTCCATACGTCACTTAGCACAGCTGTGTTCCCCTCCACAGACATCCAGGAGTTTTACGAGTTGACGCTGCTGGACAGCTCCAAGTCGGTGCTGCAGAAGACATCGGAGACGCTGCAGGCGGCTCGCAGATGGGAGGTCAGCGGCGGCACTCCGGCCCTCCCGCTGTCCCTCACCCGGCAGGTGGGTCCCTGTAAAGGTCGTCATAGGCGGCACTCCGGCCCACCCGCTGTCCCTCACCCGGCAGGTGGGTCCCTGGAAAGGTCATCAGCGGCGGCACTCCGGCCCACCCGCTGTCCCTCACCCGGCAGGTGGGTCCCTGGGAAGGGCGGCAGCGGCGGCACTCCGGCCCACCCGCTGTCCCTCACCCGGCAGGTGGGTCCCTGGGAAGGAGGTCAGCGGCGGCACTCCGGCCCACCCGCTGTCCCTCACCCGGCAGGTGGGTCCCTGTAAAGGAGGTCAGCGGCGGCACTCCGGCCCACCCGCTGCCCCTCACCCGGCAGGTGGGTCCCTGTAAAGGGCGCCAGCGGCGGCACTCCGGCCCACCCGCTGTCCCTCACCCGGCAGGTTGGTCCCTGTAAAGCGCGTCAGCGGCGGCACTCCGGCCCACCCGCTGTCCCTCACCCGGCAGGTGGGTCCCTGGAAAGGTCATCAGCGGCGGCACTCCGGCCCACCCGCTGTCCCTCACCCGGCAGGTGGGTCCCTGTAAAGGGCGTCAGCGGCGGCACTCCGGCCCACCCGCTGTCCCTCACCCGGCAGGTGGGTCCTTGTAAGGGGCGTCAGCGGTGGCACTCCGGCAGATTCATTGTTACAAGGCCAAGGGTGTGCGAATATCGGCCACAAGTAGAGGCCCATTGTAACTTGTATGTCTTGCACCACAGCTGTATTTTAGCGATATCACACAGTACTTAAACATAATATTTGGACCGATGCAAATTTTCGTCGTACACGGCAGGGACATTGAACAGGGACATTGATTTGTACCAAATCAGTGTCCCTGTTTATAAGAGGGAACTTTGCTAACATGGCTAGTCTCCAGTCTGAACTTTATTTGTTACTTTTGGCGCGCGCCGCGCAGTGTAGCACACACTGTTTGGGAGCGGATATTTGGTGCATGTAGTACGCCCCCGGAACATGTGATCGCAGTTTCCAACATTCACCAACTCCATCAACATCTCCATCTCTGTGGAACTTCCGCCGAGTACGGTGGCGGGGTGCGTGCTCCCTGCCATCTACCGTCTTGTTTCGCAAGCGTTAGTTAGTTGTCTTGCCACCAGTGGAGCCACCAGGTTCGGCTGTGGGTCGTGGGATGGCTAAGACTGGTCCGAGTTCATTCGGATTGCTATTTCGGTTTGATGAAGCAGATAATAATGTTATAACACCACAACAAGCAGCTTGCATGCCCTTAAATGGAATAGGTCACCTTGAAAGTTGTCCTGAAATTTGGCTATACTGGGTATTTCGAGCTGAAAAAACGAATATGGCATTTGTTTGGACGATAGATGGATGGATATCCGTCGAAGAGTTTCAAGTTTCGTGCCCCGATCGGGGCACGAAACAGCCGAACAGCGTCTTCTAAAAGCGCCCCTTTTAGAAGAAGCTGTTTCGTGCCCAGGTCTACTACCACGATACGACATTATATCCTGTGTCTAAATTACTTAGCGTAGCGAGGTAATTCTTTCACCACAACCCGTTTTTCGATCTGCTCTACAAATCTGCTATCTCAGTTCAAAACCCCATGTTAAAGGAAATAGTTCACCTTCAACATGGGTTTTGAACTGAAATAGCAGTTTTGTAGCTCGTGTTGAGAAATCCTTATCTGTAACTTGTATTGGCTGAAAAGACTCCCCAGCCGAAGATATTTGACTTTTTGGCGAAGGAATACGGCGCATATATGATGTACCGTACCGTCTGAAAGTGCCAGCACTGCCATGGAGCATGCGCAGACCAATAACGCACACCATAACATGAATAATTTACGACCTTCTGTCCTGAATTGGCGCGACGTAGGACCATTTTTGAAAATAAAAAAAGAAACTGTATTAAAAAATATAATAAAATCGTGTTCTGAAAATTTCCCGAAGGTGAACTATTTCCTTTAAAGGTGAACTGCTCCCTTTAAAGGGACCTTTCTGACCTTTTTGAAAGTTGTCGAATCACATTTAATTGTATGTTTACATGTCAGGCGAGGTCAGCTGAACATGTTCGTGAACTCTTTTTTTCCCGAAAAAATGCTTATCTTGGAAGATATTCAACTTTTAGTTTTAAACGGAGAGTTGGGTTGGTGACGTCATATATTTTTTAAATAACGGAAATCCTTTGTGCTGCCAAATGTATGGCAACATTTGTTGTCGACATCTATTGCGCAGAAAAGCGAACTCCGCGAAAATTCAGGTCAAGGTCAAACATTCAACTACGTGTGTCATTTGATCTCCAAGATAAACATAGATATCAGGGCAAAACTATCTTATATTATCTGATTAATTATTAGATGGCCTGAATTTATATGGCCATTTATTTATATAGCAATCTAATTTATATAGCCAGCCAAAATCGGGCCGATTTAGGTGTTTATTTTAATTAAACGATTTATTTATTTAGCCATTTATTTATATATCATTTATTATTTATATAGCCAGCTAATTTACATTGCCAGCCAATACGTTCAATGCCCATTAACCGGTCCGATTTAGGTATTTATTTCAATAATAAACATTTATTTTTATAGCCAGCTATTTTATATTTTAATATTTGATATCCCGTTTTAGAAAAAGTCCGGGCGCCTGCCGGAATTCGAACCCGCCTCACCCACTTAGTAATCAGTGACGCTACCCACTACACCAAGGACGCGTACTGTTGAGCGTCCATCGTTAAAGTGTTAATCAATATTTTACGTTTGTATTCCTCATAACTTAACTATTAGCCGGTGGCGGAATATTTTAGGTGGATAGCATAGGACACATTTATTTATATATCCAGCCAATTCATTCGCTGCCCATTTCCCGGTCCGATTTATATGTTGTGAAAGGCGTCTGCTGTCGGCCGTGGGAACTCACGCTCGCCGGCCAATGTCACTGGCCGTCAGCTAGCGCCACTGACGGCGGACGGCAAACTAATCCCAGCCGACGCCGTCGCCTGGCGAGTCCCGGCGAGTCTGTGTCTTAGCATCAGGAATTACTCACGTTTGTCTTCATCATAAGTTATCTATTAGCTAGAAGCGACATATTTTGGGTGGATAGGGGTTAGTAAATACGGCGCTATCTGGGTGTATATTGTTTTGTTGTTGTTGTTGTGAAAACTCGTCTTGGTGTTATCCTTTACGGTGTTGGGAAGAATATAATGGTACACAAAATATTGCAAAAAAAATATTGCAACGCCTGTCAGCCTGCCTAAATATTACTCAAACAGCTTTGTATTACAGATATAATTTAAAGAGGGTACCTTCGCCTGCAAAGTGGTGAAGTCTCAGCGTTCTATGTTCAACGGTTTCCGAGTACCGATTTAAATACTGAAAATGCCGTTTTTTATGTAAGTTGTCATAATTTTCGACTTGAACTAAGCTTTGCTCTGAACGACATGTGCCACGCCAGGCCAATATAGTCTCTGTCGAGTCGTGTTTATCGCATGTCGCTGCGACCCTCGGTTTGCGAGTTATCGGCCCGGGATCGACGCGCGTTTGACCGTTTTCGTCGATTTGTGAATTTGGCGGTTTCCTATGGTAAACCAATGGCACAGTTGTCGCCGACACAGCGGCCGACACGTATGTCGGATCTTGTTGAAATTTTAATACGATGGTGCGCCTCTGCCACCGGACCTGTGTGGCAAATTTCACGCACCTAGCTGCAATGGTTGTCGAGTTATTAGCCGATTTGTGTATGACCGTTACGTTATTTGATTTACACGTGCGCACAACGTACGGACGGACATCTTATAATTAACTAGATGGCCTGAAGCTTATATGGCTATTTATTTATATAGCCATTTATTTATATAGCCAGTTAATTTATATAGCCAGCCAATTCGTTCGATGCCTATATTTATTTTAATAATAAACATTTATTTTTATAGCTACCTAATTTATATTTTAATATTTGATATCCTTTTTTAGAAAAAGCCCGGGCGCCTGTTGCCGGAATCGAACCCGCTTCACTCACTTAGTAAAACAATATACACCCGGATAGCGCCGTCTTCACTGACCACTATCCACCCAAAATATTTCGCTTCTAGCTAATAAATAACTTATGATGAAGACAAACATGAATCATTCCTGACTCTAAGACGCGGACTCGCCGGGGCTCGCCAGGCGACAGCCGTGGCCGGGATTAGTTTGCCGTCCGCCGTCAGAGGCGTTAGCTGACGGCCAGTGACCTTGACAATAACAGAGCGCGTCAAGAGCCTTGTTCGGTAGCAGAGCTTCACAAACACCCGCCACGTTGCCAAGCAACGTGCTGTTAAAACCACTGTCCTACGTTGCTAGACAGTGTTCTTGACAGCTTCCCAATGTTTGTGAAGCTCTGCTTCCGAACAGGGCCATGTTTCCTAAAATACAGCCTTGTAGATATTTGCCGTGCGTTCGGTATCTGGAAAATGTTGGATAATTTTCCGGGGTCATGGGAAAAAATCCAGAATCACCTTCGGTATCTGGAAAATGGAAAATCATCCCCGATCATTTTTCGTCGCTGGCGAGAATCGTGGAAAATGTCCGGAGCAGGGTCGCTTGGATATTATCCCTTCGTCGTAGTCAGCTGACTGCCGCTGCGTTCACAGGCGGCTATTTGCTGTATTTTAACTTGAGTTTTTGCACATGTTGTGTTCTCAAAGTAATTCCTGTTGCTTTTAAAGGGAATAGTGCACCTTGGGAAAAGTACGTGGAATGATGGACAAGAGTGTCCTGATTACGGTTCTGGCATTCGTTTTTGCGAGAAAAAAAAGAACCAATTTGTCATAATTGGACAAATATTGATATTAATACATCTGACGTCATTAGAATCTGCGTCACCAAAACGGGTTGTGACGTTATACCGATAAAAGTCGATCCTTGAATCAGAATATGTAAGAAATACTAACAACCTTGTTCGCTGGGTCGCGACTCGCGAGTTTATTGGTCGCATTGAAAATGTGTGAATGTGTACACTATGTATGGCCTTGTACGAGTGGAGTTGGGAGTGGCATTGCGTGAACACGTACCCATAATGTTCATGTGAATAAATAAATGTCATACCTACCCACAAATGTGTTTATATGTGTGTTCATCTGTGATCTGTGTATGTGGTGCATGTACATAAATGTGTGGATGTGCAGTTAATATTGCAGCTACAGGTACGAGCCACCCATCAAAAGGTGTGTTTTTTCAAGACGAGTGTCGACATTATTTTCAATTGGAAATCCAATGGAAATTAACAAAGTTATAGCCAATAATATTTCGAGCTAAGCGTCAATTCAACGGAAACAAAAAACAAACTTTGTCAAAATTTAATCGATATATTGCATGAACACCGACCAGCCACCAATCAACAAATGCGTCTTGTCACGAAGCATTTATTGGTTATTTTCGATTGGAAATCGGTTCACAATTGACGAAGGTAATTACTTAAAACTGTAACCACATGCTGAATATATCCCTAATGTTTCGCAGTTACAGGTGCATGTGCTTCTATTGCGGAGAATATTGCAGCTACCGGTACGAGCTACCCATCAAAAGGTGTGCCTTTTCAAGACGAGTGTCGGTATTATTTTCAATTAGAAATCCAATGAAAATTTAAAAAGAAAAAAGGAAAAAAAGTTATAGCCAATAATATTTTGAGCTAAAGGTCAATTCAACGTAAACAAAAAACGAACTTTGTAAAATGGTATCGATATATTGCATAAACACCGACCAGCTACCCATCACAAAATTCGTATTTTCACGAAGCATCTATTGGTAATTTCCAATTGAAATCGGTTCCAAATTGACAAAGTTGATACGTTTCGGTGGCGGTCGGTTCAAATAGCGAAAACGAAGTGCGGTATAAATCACAGTGGAGTAGTGTTGACGTATGACGTATGTTGACGTTGACGTAGCTGCATCCTTATTTTGTCTACATTTTCTTCACCATCATAGGATATGTAAATAGTTATGCAAATTATGCATATTTTTTGTCCCACTAACACCTTAATATAGTCAGTCTCGGAATACCACCGGATGTTACTAGCTCTGCTATCTTTCCGATGGATCCCGAGGCATACTCCTTTACGAATCATCAGGTGGCGGGCTGTCCTGCAAGGAAAAAAAATCGCGAGGAGTGGTGCGACCTAACGTGAATAAATACCCATTCTTGGTATTAAGTTCTATGGTAATTAACGTAGTCAGGTCACACGGGCATGGAAGGGCACTCCTGCATACCTGTCTGCCGTCATCGGGTTGACGTATGGTCATACGTTGCTATGACTTGATTGAGGCGGTAGACACTTAAAAAGGTATGGGGAAAAATGCGAAACGTCACGAGATTTGTCCCTTTAAAATAGCTGCCAATAGCTCCAACGGTTTTTGCGTTGAAACTCAGCAACTAAGTCGTTTTGGAAGGAAAAAATCAAATTTGGAGATTTCTCAGTACTACCGACAATCTGGCTAATCTCAGTTAACAATTATCTCAGTTAAAAATTAATGTTAAAGGTTCGCTATTCCCTTTAAGGTCGACTAATACCAATTTCACGCCTGAGTTGAGTTAAAGGGATTATACGTGTTTCCGTCCTGAAAGGAAATGCACTCTTTTGCAGTTGAATGAGCTTTAACCCTCGTCTGGGTAAGGGGGTGAGGGGTGGATGCCACCCCCTCGGTTTTTCTGGAATAACTCGCGTAGTTTCTAACCGATTGCGATGAAACTTTCAGTACCCTACTTTGGAAAATTTGACACAGAATCTGAAAAATGTGCATTTCTAACCCTCATGAGCCGTGATCTTATGACCTGTTTCTCAAGGTCATGTCAGGCGTAACTGGCGTCCCGCAGATCGATGCTTGTAACTTGTGCAGTTTCCGAGTGTGTGTTGTTCAGGAGCATATGCAAAGGTGTTTCCAGGTGACAGTTGTGGTTTCCACTGAGATTGTGACCTCGATTGACCTTTTCAGAGGTCAACTGAGGTCATTGACCTCCGATGATCTCAAATTACTTTTTGGGCTTCTGGCATTTTCTAGGCCAATTTGTGACGCTGATTTAAAATTTGGGATCCATTTTATATATTTATATGTTCCACTGGGATCATACACATCCACAGGTTCAGTTCAGTTCAGAGAAATTTATTGCAAATAAACCAAATAAACATACAATACACAACAAAATGGATCGGCGCAAAAGCTTACGCTTAAATCATAGCACCTTTCCAGAATAACATAAGACATACATAAAGCGAAGATAAATCGTGTAACACAAGCAAACTAAAAGAAACCAAGGTCCCTTTGTCGAACGCGCCGACCCCGCCACCCGCCCGCCGAGTGTCGCGCGTATTCATCAAAGTTCACCGGCGCCAGGCAGCTGCAGTCGGATCAGTGTAATGTTGTGAAGCTAATTGCGTATGTTATGAAGGTGAACGAAAGCGTCGAGTTTGCATGATGAATGATTGAAAGTGAAAAGCGACATATGATTCTTGGTGTTTGGTTAGGCCCTTTCCATTCAGAAGAATGTTACATTTCTTAGAGGTCGAAAAGTTATCAAAAAGAGGAATTTCTACTTTAATATTGGTGATAAGATTATTTCTTTGGACATTGTAAAGGGGACACGTGAAAATGAAATGAGCAGCATCTTCGCGTCTATGTCCACATCTGCATGATGGGCTCGTGATATCCGGATATTGTATTTGAAAGAGATGTACGTTAAGTGTTGTTAATCCGATTCGAAGTCTAGTGTGAAGTGTGTTTCCTGTTTTAGTACCGTACATGTGTGTTAGTGGTGGTTTTGGTGTTCCAAGTCGCTGCCAGACTAGACGAGCAAAGTGAGAACGGGATTGAGTGTCACGTAGGGTTATGGGCAATAGGTTCCAGTTTCGAATGGTTGCGGGAAAAAAAGAGCGATAGAATGATGTGAGACGCGCTGGTATGGTAGAAAGAAGGCTGCTGTTACGTAGTCGAAGACCAGTTGCGTTTATTCTTGTGTCTGTCAGTATGTTGGTCAGGTATGTAGGTAGATGAGGATTATCATAATAAAGTCTATGGAAGAAGATGAGTTTATGTATAAGTCGCCTTGTAGTCAGTCGTTCCCACCCCAAATCGTTCAGTAGTGATGTCGTTGGTGTTCGAAACATTGCTCCGGTCACGAGTCTGGCACATCGGTTTTGTAGAGATTCTAGTCGTTGGGCGTCAGTCAGTGTTATATTTCCGTCGTAAATAATGTCACAGTAGTCAAAGTGTGGTCTTATGTAAGTCTTATAGATGTTGTCAAGTACTGATCGTGGGAGAAATCTAGCCACAGGATAAATAGGCCCTAGTGTTTTATTTATCGTACGTATGATTGTATTAATGTGTTGTTTGAAGTGTAGGTCAGTTGACAGCGTAAGTCCAAGATGTTTGTGGCTCGTCTCTGCAGGTATGTCTTGTCCATCAAATGTTAGTCTCATGTCTGGAATGTCATGTCTATTCGTGAATGTAAGTCGTACTGTCTTAAGGGTATTAAAGCTTATCGCCCAGTCATGTCCGTATTGCTGAATGATATCCAGGTCAGTCTGTATGGATAGTTGTCCTTCGGAGTCCTGAGAGTGAGATGCGTAAAGAGAGGTGTCGTCTGCGTAAAAAAGAGCGTCATTGTGAGTCTGTCCGGAGAGGTCATTTAGGTACATAATTGCTAGCAGAGGTCCGAGCACTGAGCCTTGGGGGCAGCCAGAAAGGATTTCCTCGGGTGGTGAAATTGAATTTCCGACTCGTACCGTTTGTGATCGACCGATTAAATATGTTTCAAGCCATTCCAGAAGGGGTCCAATGATTTTGAATTGTATTTTACATTTAGCTATTAGACCATCATGCCAAATTTTATCAAAATATTTAGAGATGTCCAGGAATACGGCGGTGAATTGATTGCCTGCGTTTAATGCCGAATACATTTCATGAGTTAGATATAATAATTGAATATACGTGCTGTGGTCTGGACGATACCCACTTTGCTTTTCAGTCAACAGATTATTGTTATTAAGGTGTTCGTATATTTTGTTAAAGACAAGTTTCTCGATAATTTTTGAAATGTTAGAAAGAAGACTAATCGGTCGATAATTTGTTGGGTCGGAACTGGAGCCCTTTTGTTTGAAAATTGGAGTGACAGATGCTTTTTTCCAAGATGTGGGGAATTTTCCCGATTGAAGGGATTTGTTAAATAGTTTGGATAAAGGAAGGGCAATTAGGAGCGCACACATCTTGAGGAACTTATTAGGTATTTTGCCGGGATCTGATGATTTATTAATGTCAAGGCTGTTAAGTATGCCGAGAACCTCAGGCTCAGTTACTCGGACCTCCGCCAGGAATGGTACCGCAGTTTCAGGAGGGATGATCGTCGGTATCTGTTTGTCTTCTGTGTCAAGTCGTGTTTGGTCAGCGAAATGCTTGTTTAGAATTGTTGCTTTGTCTAGGTCGTCTGTGATGGGTGCACCGTCTTGTCGAATGAGTGGTGGGATTTTACTGTCACGTTTCCTGCCGATAATGTCTTGTAGCATTTTATGATATGTCCGAGGGTCTCTTTTTCTTTCTAGCAGTTGCGTTACTTTTGTTCTAATATGTTCGTCTTTTAGTCGTTGGTTGGTGTCAGTCGCTACGTTACGTTGTCTCCTCCAGCGATCCCAGTCATAGTCGGTGTTGCGTCTTTTGGCTATGCGAAATAGTCTGTCGCGTTTTCGTATTTCTCGTTTTAAGTCATTTGAAAACCAAGGTTTGTCTTTGGTCTTGATGACAATGAATTTTTGAGGAATGCATTCTTTAGCAGCTGTCATCAAAGCGTCAGTCATGTTCTCAGTTGCCGTGTCAACGTCGCAGTCAAGTAATCTGTCCCAGTCTGTATCTGTCAATAGTCTGGTTAGTTTGTCGATGTCGGTGCGAGTGAAGTCCCAAATCTGTCGTTTTTGTGTAGGCGAAGGGGGATTGTTAATTTTAAGAGAAACGAAAATAGGCAAGTGATCAATATTAGAAAATGGAGAAAGGACTCCACTGTTGATAACCAGCGAGTCGTTAGATACTGCTAGAAGATCGCGTAGATTGGCAGTGTTTGTGCTTGTTGAGTATCTTGTTGGTTCCGTGATCAATTGTTTAAGATTTAACGCTTCAAATTCGTCATAAATGGCAATATCAAGTGGTGTTATTGGACTGTGTGAAGTAAACGAAGAATTGAGATACGAGTTACCTGCATTAAAGTCTCCGAGTATTAGAATGTTATCAGGGGCGTGGGCCATCGCTAATGCCATACCTTCATTTAGTTTGTCTAAGAAATCAGAATACTGAGAGGCTAGGAGATTAGGAGGTAAGTACGTTACACATATAATTAGAGTAGTTGATTCTATTTTAACTAAGCACCAAATCCATTCGATACCATGCATATCAATATTCGACAGTCTTTTGACAGCTAAATTGTTGCGAACATATACGGCAACTCCCCCTCCATGTCGGTCTCTATGTCGGGTCAGTGGGTCATGGAAGTTGTCGAGAGTGAAAAGTGAACGGTGAACGTCGTTGTCGAGTTTGGTCTCCGAGAGGCAAAGAATGTCAATATTGTTGAGAGAGGCGAAGTGTGAGAGCTCGTCCAGTCGGCAGCGAGATGTAATGGAGTTAATGTTTACGTGCGATATGGTGATGAGCTGGTCTCCATGCAGACTGGATGGTGTAGTGTCATGCGCTGAAGATGTAGCTGATCCGACTGGAGCCGCCCGGCGCCTGGGATCCGAGAAAAGTGGGATTACACTCATTAGGGCGGCGGCAGCGCAGCAGTGGGTGCGTATTACAACAATAAGGAGGGAAAGTAACATATAATTTAGCACAAGGCAAATTAAACAAAACTAACAATGAAGAACATACAGGCGAGTGGCGACTTCAATATGGCGTTACTTGAAAATATTAATGATGAATTTGCACGCTTTCAACCAGATCAATGGCAAACTAACAGCAGGTTGTCTGTGGCTCATACAGTAACGTATGTAAAGTAATAACATCTCTGGGAATAGACAACCAATAGACAACCCTAGCGGACATGGCCGAAGTTGCAGGAAAGCGATTGCAAGTGTAACGTGCGCACGGCCAAAATCGCACTCGTGCTCATCAATATACCTACCTAACAATTACGTGGACATGCTTAATTAAACAAAGAAGCATCAAGAGAATGAAACAGATGAAACACAAGATGGTGTAACAAGATAACGAAACTTAAAAAAAAAACGGACGACGCCAGCGGCGGACCGCCAGACCACTCTACGGACGACGCCGGCGGCGGACCACCAGACCATACTACGGACGAGGGGTGGCGGACCACCAGACCAGCACTACGGACGAGGGTCGGCGGGCCACCAGACAGACCACACTACGGGCGACGGGCGGCGGACCACCAGACCACTCTACGGACGACGCCAGCGGCGGACCGCCAGACCACTCTACGGACGACGCCGGCGGCGGACCACCAGACCATACTACGGACGAGGGGTGGCGGACCACCAGACCAACACTACGGACGAGATCGGCGGATCGGCGGACCACCAGACCAGACCACACTACGGGCGACGGGCGGCGGACCACCAGACCAGACTACGGGCGAGGGTCGGTGGACCACCAGACCACACTACGGACGACGCCGGCGGTGGATCACCAGACCACTCTACGGACGACGCCGGCGGCGCACCACCAGACCATACTACGGACGAGGGGTGGCGGACCACCACACCAGCACCACGGACGAGGGTCGGCGGACCACCAGACCAGACCACGCTACAGGCGACGGGCGGCAGACCACCAGACCAGACTACGGGCGAGGGTCGGTGGACCACCAGACCACACTACGGACGGCGCCGGCGGGGGATCACCAGACCACTCTACGGACGACGCCGGCGGCAGACCACCAGACCATACTACGGACGACCTCCAGACCACACAACGGACCGGCAAATCAGCAGCGGGGTGGCCGGCTGCACCGGCGACAACTGGACGGAGGCGAGTGGGCCGCCGATCTGTGCTTACTCGAACTGCGCCAGGTCAGACTTGGAGCTCAGGCGCACCGTTGGTGACTGCTGAGTCTTTTTTACTTTCATTACGCAGCCGTCAGTCCAAGCTGCCCAAAGCTTACCGGCTCTCTTCAACTGACGTGCGAGGTACATAATCTCCTGGTTCTGCTTGATGAGGCTTTCCTGGATGAATATGTCCTTCATGCCGTTTTCGGTGAGATTGGAACCCCGCGGGGGCTTGGCGTTCCTCAGGTCCTTCCGCCCGAACCATATCGCTTCTCTCTTGAGATACGACGTGAACTTGACGACGAGTGTGCGCGGCGGAGCGGGTTTCTGACCTTGAGTTGAAGGTTTCTGCCTTCCGATGCGATGCACTCTGTCTATGTCAGCACGATCGATCTTCACATTCGCCATTTTAGCGAGCTCAACGGCGAGTTGGACGGTGTTTTCGTCCTTTACCTCTGGAACTCCCGTGAAATTTAAACAATTTCTACGAGAGTATTGCTCAAGCTGAGCCAGGCGTTCGTCCTGCTCGACGATCACTGCCTTCTGAGCCGCAACTTCTTCCGTGAGTTCCTTGATTTGCTTCTCCTTCTCCTCCATTCCAAAGACCGCTCGCAGCATCGACCTGATGTCATCATCGCCGAGCATGGCCAGGAGCGTCGCCTTGATATCACTTAGATCAGGCATTATCCCAGTCTTGAACTTACAGCACACCCACTGCTGCGCCACCAAACTACTCACTCGGCTGGGTCACTGTGCGCACTGACACGGGCCGCCGGCCGGACAAACAACTCGCCGGGTCACGCGGGGTCACCGGGCGGGCAGAGCGGGGCCGCGCGCGTCCGACCTTGGGTCCGGTCACCCGACGACGTCCGACCTTGGGTCCGGTCAACCGAGGTCACTGACCTGACATGACCTTTTTGTAATTTGGCAGTTTTTGACATTTTGTGACGCTGATTACGAATTTGGCACCTATTAAGCATTATGATATGCTCATTCACGATTCTAGCTGGATAAAATTCAATTTATACGCATTTTCAATTTTGATGACTTTTGGGTCATTGACATGACCTCAGAGGTCACCTAATGACCCAAGACCTTACAATCGGGTATCAGTGGCTTCCTCTCGTCACAAGCAACACGCTCGTCTTTGAATCGAAGCTCTAGCTCAATCAGGGGCGAAACGCTAAGAGGAGAGGGGGGGGGGGGGGCTTACCCCCCCCCCCCCCCCCCCCCCACCCGAACACGTAGTGATTTTGGCCTACCCGGGCGAGGGTTAAGCACGTTTGAGACATATAATAGGGACCTCAATGCTCATTTAGTCCATTATTTCAGCAATTATCAGCGTTAAAACTTTGGCGTTTTTCGAGACTTGTATCAGATAACGAGTACTTGATCGGCATTACTGTCCACCACTTTTATCTTAGAATCAATTTGAGAGTTTTGAATTATCTGCAAGTCCTACACTGGATCATGCAATTATGAGCAATTCAAAACATACTGGACTCTTTATTACTACACACTTGTTCGTTCAGGTTTTGTGTTTATTTGGTGGTGGCGTATTCATTTTTTGGCATGAAAATTCATGACAAATATTTAATTTGATGGGAAAAACTAGGTAACTGCTGCTGTCATTGGAACAAAACAAGTTTATTTGTTTAAATATTGTTAATTTTACCGGAAATATGCTATAAGTGAGGTGTTTTAATTAGCATAAAAGAGACAACTGGCTCTGCCTCAGCCGGTCCTGCAGAAAGTACGCGGTGGCATCACCGCGCACTTTGAAATGTCTTTACGTGCAGAAGAGGTCATTTCCAGAAAAATGTGTCTACCGTGGGACTTCTACCACCATTATAAGTACGTTTTACTGTGTAACTCTATTATTCTGGGAAAAACCTGCATAATCCCGTTAAATACGTTTCTTACAGCGCACGCAAAAAAGCCGATGGATAATATCCTTGCAGATATCGAACGCTCTGCGGAGCGGTAATTTTCCAATGTAAAATTCTCCCCGACAGAGTAGTGTCGAACGCGCGAAGGGAACATTGTCGGCGATAATTATCCAGCGGAGAATATCCAAATATATTTTTTATCTCTCCAGACACCGAACGCACGCTTGAATGGACGCACAGATGCACATTGGCGCATTATGTCACGGGCCGCGGACAGTCGTGGTGAGCTAAGATTAAAATATAAAATACAAACTCACTTTTCATTTGGGAAAAAATAAATTTTCCTCTTATAAAAAAATACACCCGCACAGGGGTCCAACCGGGCCACCTTAGATTAGTCCCGCATTTCATAAGGGGGAGGGGGCACGGACCAGTGTGTCCCCCTTGTGCGCGCCTCTGGTATGATGCACACTTCGTGTCTTATTTTATATATTTATATTTGTTCTCCTTAGGCCTTCGACCCGTTACACATTTTCGCGATAACTTCGCTTGATTTATTTTGGCACTGGGCCCCTTCGTATGAAAAATGAAAACTTTCGCTTTTCATTTGTACAAAAATACATCCGGATTTTTTCTTTGTTATTTAAAAAATACAACCGGACAGGTGCCCCACCGGGTCGCCTCATAGGGGCCGCGCATTTCGTAAGGGGGCACGGGCCCGTGTGCCCCCCCCCCCCATTGTGTGCGCCTCTTGGCCCTTCGGATGAAAATATAAAATGTAAAACTTTGACTTTCATTTGTTAAAAAAAACGGATTAAAACAAATACAATCAAACAGGGGCCCGCATTTTGTAAGGGGGGGGGCATGGGCCCTTGTGCCCCCCCCTTGTGTGCGCCTCTGACTACCTCGAATATTTAATAATAATCATGCATGTTGTATAGCGTTGTAAAGATTACAAAACAAAAAAAACACTTCTTGTTCCAACGTCCCTGGCTGATCCTGGTAGCTCAAGTGATGGTAAGCCAATTGCACTGTGCTGAAATGTGCCTGTATTTTGAGCCATATGTTCACTACAGACGTGATGTGAAGCCGCCACACTCAGTCGCGTTGATGGTGACCATGAGCGACTAACGACCGAAATGTCAGCCGGCACCGATCAGACGTCAGTGAGCGACATTGGCGTCGGATCAGTGGGCCGCCCAATGCAATCAGTCAAGTTTCGGCCGTGACATTTCCCCTGTTGCACTGCTCGATTGTCGCCTATATGAGGCGCGGCGTCACGACGTATCGGACATAGCCGGGGAGTAGCTGGCCGCGAGCGGTGGCCGTCTCTGGAGTGCCGTCATGACCCGTCTGCTGCCGCGCGCGCTGCTGCTGGCGGCGCTCTGCTCGGCCGGCGTGCTGGTCTCGGCCGGGCCGCATTTCTGCCAGCTGGACCAGCTCCACCAGCTGAAGCCGTGCGTGCAGAACGTGCTGGACCAGTACCGGCCCGAGCTCGCTGCCCGGTTCGACCCGCTCCGGCTGCCCGACAAGTCCGGCGGCGGCGGCAAGCGCCACTGGTGGCTCTCCAACATCCGCGTGGAGGGCGCGTCCACCATTCGGATCCGGCATCTGGTCGTCCGGCCGGTCGGCTACAACAGGATCTCCATCCTGCTGACCGTCTACTGGCCGCATCTCAGGGCCGAGATGAACGCCAAGGTCAAGCTGTGCAAGAAAATCCTCTGGAAGAAGCGCTGCATCAAGCTGCGCGGCCGCCCGAAGATCAGCGTGAGCGACGCGACCGCCTCTATGTTCACCACGTGGTCGGTCGCTGTCAAAGGCGAGAGGCTGGTTATCATACCCTCCGGCACCAAAATCAGCATCCGGCTGAGAAAAATCCACCTCAAACCTCGACTCAAAGGTGTGGCCGGCTTCCTTTACAGATTGCTTGGAAAACATGCGAGGCGGTATGTCAACAGAAAAGTTCGCAAACATTGGAACAAGCAGCGACCGAAAATCGAGAGAAAACTGGCGAAGAATCTCCAAGAGTTGATCAACAAGCGCGTCGGTCCCGCCCTTTCGAAGGTGTTGAGAGGCAAGGTTCCAGTACGGCTCACTAAGTCAGTACCGCGGCCCTCCGTTCCTCCTAAACTGCTGCCCACCGCAGGATATCCAGCAGACCCATGTGTTCATCAGGCAGGGGGAAATCGTGACCGGCGGTACCGGCGGCGGCCCGGCGTTGGGCAGCCATCTCTGCAGAAGGTCATGTGCTAGGACCGGTGCGAACACTCAGTGTACATTGTGACCAGACTGGTGATTGATTCACCTTTTTTTGGAAGGATCAATCACGATTCATTTGGGAATATGAATGATTCAGTCATAAATGATCGAACTAATTATAATTTGCCGATTCATTCAACGTTTGATTCATGGATAACCATTTTGAGAAATAATTCTTTCCGATTCAAAGAATCAAAACATGTTTTGATCAAATCATGTTTGACTCACCATTGAAATAGCATTGCACATTCTTTTTGATTCAATCAGCCTTGTTTCTATGCAGGGTTTGATTCAATCATGATTCATGAATCAACAAATCTGGAGGTGAATCGATTATTCTTTGATGCAAGGGATTTTGATTGAACGATTCCAATCAATTCAATCAGAGTCGAATCAATAACCAGTCTGATTGTGTCAGGGACACGGCGTCATTAAAGTACGCTGAGTGCCTGACAAAAAATATTTTAATGTTGGTTTTTGGTTTAGCCGCGTATTCATACATTTGATTGCACAAGTGGCGGATGTCCGTGAAAGTTTCTTTTCCTTTGTTCATTGTTTGACAGTGAGAGCGGGTGAGAGCAAGGAACTGATGGATTTGGTTTGGTTTCCTCTGTTTCCGATACAATATGTGTTAATAAATACTGAACAAATCAAGGGGATTTTGGTGTGGTGTTGATGGCTACTAATTTATTACCAGTGTAAGGAACCCAGAAATTCGATAATAGGAAGCAAAATGGAAATAATACCTATTCTCACTGTAAAAAGCTTGCCCGAAAAAGCATGATGAAATCTGCTGAAGACTTCATACTAGAGGTGGCAAAAGTTGATATGTTTTGGACCCAGACCCGACCCGGTCGCAAAAGCTGAAAAATGGACCCAGTTATACCCGGTGCAAGGCAAGTTTGGACCCAGCGGACCTAACTAGCAAAATGTTGTCTCGCAACTAATATTGACAAATCCGCACTCTACAGTTAGTGCAAGTAAACTAACTCTTGTAGTTGCAAATACATACAGTTCAGATTGGCCAACAGCACAAAGCAACCTGCGTATCAGTGTTCCTACTTGCGTGAAACCAGCATGAAACATAAGTTGGACCCAGTTTGTACCCGGTATCATTTGGCGGGACCCAGTCTGGGACCAACTGGGTCCAGACTGGGTCTAGAGACCGGGTCCTCGGGTCCACGTTTTGCCCCCTCTACCTCATACATATGCTTGCTTTGACGTACAGTGTATTTCTCACGGGAGTTCTACTGCGGAGATTCATGCCTGAAGTGCCTTTTTAGCATGGTTTTGCTCATTGGCTTCACACAAATACACATACTCATTACGCACAGGTTTGAAGTTACCCCAGGTATCGATATTCGATACTGTGTAACTTCTGAAAAATGTTAAGTAATATGTGAGGCATACATTTTTCTAATAATTATTGCACCATTTCTTGACCATTCTTGGTGACAATTCTTGTGAAGGATAGCAGTATAAATCCAGTCCTGGATCATATCATCCAGTCTCCAGATAGATTGTGATGTGGCTTGAGGATGACTATGACCTGCAAATTATGATTTTCTCTTCCATTGTGCATTTTTTACAGATATTTTATTTTACATAGCATTTCTGGGATGCATCCGTGGCTCTAAAACCTTGGCGTAAAATATATCTACTGTAACAATGCAACCATGCACCCGGATATAACGCAATATAACGCAATCAGTGTAAAGATTATATGACAACATGATATTAAAAGATGGAACTTAATGCTTCAGAATCTTCCCTAGCCAGCCAGTTATATGAAAAGTGCGCGCAGCTGGATGAGCTGTTGAGTACAGCAAAGTACACGGGACGGTAAATGAAGGGTAAACAAAGTGGAATAGCTATTACCCGAATGACCAATTTTAATGGCGGCCAAAACGGTGGTGCAATATCGCGGCGGAGTTTCAACGGCCGCACAATTTGGTCAGAAGCCAATGTTATGACCTTTATTTGATAAACGTGTCAATGTCAGATCGAGTCTGTTCGTCGCACTGCCATGGTGTGCCATACGCGGAACTAGCGCCCGGCGGCGGAACTAGCGCCCGGCGGCGGAACTGGTGCCCGGCGGCGGAACTAGCGCCCGGCGGCGGAACTGGCGCCCGGCGGCGGAACTGGCGCCCGGCGGCGGAACTAGCGCCCGGCGGCGGAACTGGCGCCCGGCGGCGGAACTAGCGCCCGGCGGCGGAACTAGCGCCCGGCGGTGGAACTGGCGCCCGGCGGCGGAACTGGCGCCCGGTGGCGGAACTAGCGTCCGGCGGCGGAACTAGCGCCCGGCGGCGGAACTAGCGCCCGGCGGCGGAACTAGCGCCAGGCGGTGGAACTGGCGCCCGGCGGCGGAACTAGCGCCCGGCGGCGGAACTAGCGCCCGGCGGTGGAACTAGCGCCAGGCGGCGGAACTAGCGCCCGGCGGCGGAACTAGCGCCCGGCGGCGGAACTAGCGCCCGGCGGCGGAACTAGCGCCAGGCGGCGGAACTAGCGCCCGGCGGCGGAACCAGCGCCCGGCGGCGGAACTAGCGTCCGGCGGCGGAACTGGCGCCCGGCGGCGGAGCGCCCGCCTGGGCGTGCTGCCATTGGGTTTTCGGTCTACAACTGCACGTTTCGAAGTCTAGCAGACAAAAACTATAAGGAGTAACAAATATGTTCTCTGGATCCTGTTAGATTATGCAATGTTCTAGCATTATACACTATTGCCAAAGACCTGACACCAAAGCCGACACAACTTGATACATTTTCAGATAAAATTATTGGTGTTTTTCCAATGCTAAATATCGGGAAATCGCCTGATTTAGGGTGAACGGCGCCGCAATACCAAATATATCTTGAAAAGTAAGCATGATATCACAAATATTATTTGCCTCTTGAGAGAAGACACTTCAATTACCATACCAACCAAATTTGAGCCCTCCGCCTTTGATACCGTGCCCGCTTTGCCAGCCTGATTGCATGCAATGCTACGTCTACAACTGAACGCAGATGTTAGCTGGTTCTTATATTAGCGTAAACAATGGTTTTGTCAATTAAGAACGAATAACACTCGAACGCGATGACTTAGGAACATCTCATCAAATTTAACATCATTTACTTAAGTTGAAAATCAAATTGTTAATATTTCGTGGGTTCTTATTTCCGCAAAACCCTACGCCCTTGCATTCGGACAATTGTAGAGACCATGTTTTTCTTTTACTAAGATTAACGTGGATGTGCATGCACTTAAGAATGCTTAATTGAAGAAAACAATATTTCGTGGGGTTTTAAGTTGGCGATGTCTAAAATTTATATCATACCTTAAAGGGACTGTCCCACCTTTGTGAAAGTTGTCGAATCACACTTAATTGTATGTGTACATGTCAGGCGAGGTCAGCTGAACATGTTCGTTAACTTTTTTTCCGAAACAATGCTTATCTTGGAAGATATTCAACTTTTAGTTTTAAGCGAAAAGTTGGGTTGGTGACTTCATATGATTTTAAAAAAAATAACAGGGAAATCCTTTGTGCTGCCAAATATATGGCACAATTTTTTGTCGACATCTATTGCGCAGAAAAAAAACGAACTACCCGGTGTCTAGATTGGCTTAGATTGCGAACCACCCGGGGATCGAGAAATGAAAGACGAAAATATTCCAAGGCTGACCTTAAAACAAGTCGACTATCATTACCAGTTGGGTAAAGAGACGACGCTGTCGGTTATTCAAATACCCATGGGCCTGATTTTTTTACAGATGGCAAAATCAAACTCGAATATCTTTTTGATTAGATCATTGTGGTTGTTTTAACTGCTACCATACTTAATTTCAATGCCTAGCCATAACAATGGCTATCTCAACTCAAATATAATGTTTTTGGTGAGATAGTCCCTTTACCACGCGCAGTGGAGAGGGATATGCCACTAACACGCAGTGGAGGGGGGGGGGGGCACTTTAGTCCCCCCTAAGATCTCCGAAAGTATGAGAGCTAGAATTATTAAATTTACAGGGTAGTTAGGTGTTATGATGATCTACATTTGATAAAATTTGCTTGACCTTCAGTCAATATCTTCAAGGTCAAACAAGGTCACGAAGGTCTTCAAGGTCACGAAGGTCAAATCTGGCCAAATGTCATCTTTTTTTATTTGACCTTTTTGACGTTACAGGTCACCAGCAATGTGTCTAAAGTTGTTTCCGGGGATGAACATTGACATTGTCTACCGAATGGCGTTTGAATCATCCCGATCCGACTGTTGGTTCCGAAGATATCGATTTGCCGACCGCGATTTGCCGACCGGACGAATGAAGGTGGGAGGACTCTGGCGATGGAGATAGGGACTCGTCTAACATGTTAACTAGGGGGAACCCCCCCCCCCAGTCACGGCTCCTGCCCCCCCCCCCTCCCAGTCGAGGCAAAAAACGACCACTGGGGTGGGGGGCAAGTTTAAACAGGTGATAATTGTTGGCGAGATGCACATTTTAACTGTTCTGTGCAAGTTATAGATGTAGGATCCTATTCAGTTGAGGTGGCTTCAACTCTCCCCCCCCCCCCCCCACCCTACTTGGACGAGGAAGTCGGTCAAGTCTGGGGATAAATCTGTATTTACGTGGATTTTCATCGTACTTAACCCTATTTGTAACAGGGGGGGGGGGGGGGCGGATTCCGCCCCCCTCATGTTTTTCGCAGATATCTCCAGAACGGCTGGGAGCAGGCCCATGAAATTTTCGGACTTTTCATAGAATTGAATACCGCATTTGGAGTCAAAATTTTGAGTTCTTAACCTGAACAGAGGCGGTTCCAGGGCCCAGTTTTGTGTGGGTTCGGAGGCGAAATTTGGCGATAATACGGAAATGCGATCTTCACGGTTTCTTCCTAACTGCATCAAGTATAAATGAGTTACATCGGTTTACGGTGATTGCAACAAGTGCAAATTAGTTGATGTTAATGAAATATCATACAAATTGCATGGTAGAGGCGGTTTCAGGGGCTTGAAAGGGGGGGGGGGGGTTCCAGGAAGTATTCAATGCTAGGCGGGAAGCCAATAGAGCGATGTAAGGGGCATTTATAGCTATCAAAATGTAAAATATAGCTTCTGCCTCCATTATTTGCATAATTTATTACATATAGAGTTTCAGGGGCGTGTTCAGGAACATGAAAAGGGGGGTGACTGGCATGGAGATGACGATATGCCAGCGATAACGGCGCAATAGACGTTTAGCTTATAATGATATATGCACATATGAGGCCAAAAAGGGAATAAAGTCATTTTTGGCAGAGGCGCGCTCAGGAATGGAAGAAAGGGGGTCATATTATTTCAAGGAAACTAAGAGGCATGGGCGTACAATGACATAACATACTGCAGTTTTCGGATGAAACACGCAGCACATGCTACTCTACGAACGATTATAAGATAATAGGCGAGTCCAGGTAGGGTAAAAGGGGGGTAAGCAATGTTAATTGAAGTTGTAAGTGAAATAGTCACTGTTGACTAGTTAGTATCATAATAGCGGATAATATACTTATCAAAAGGTCTTGCGCCGCCCCAGTTTGGATCCTGGATACGCCTATGATGAAGTACAACATGCAAAAAGGAACTATCTACGATTAGTAACATATTTATAGTGCTGGGTAGCAACTTGTCTGCGGTTAATATTTTTTCCCAATTTGATCTCCCTTTTTCCCTTTACCACCTATGGCAAAAATATGATTTATAACTGTTTTGTCTAATGTCACAATCACATACCATTTCATTTATCGAAAAAACAACATATTTTTTTTTTATTACGCATTTCTTTACCCCCATATTGAGTGACCTGCACACGCCTATGATTTTTGAATTTTCAAACGTCACCGTCATATATCAATTTCCAATTCAATCTCTATCGATTCCTATTAGTTGTGTTAAAATCGGTCGATAAACATGAAAGCTATGTCGGATCAAAAATACCACTAAAATCTGTAGTTTTTGCCCCCCCTGTTGCCCCCCTATCCGAAATTTAGATATTTTTATTATTTAGAAATGTAGATCGTGTTGAGAGGAACCAAACACCGTTTCATTTTTGAAAATCGGACGGGTAGATCTCGAGATCTCCGGGGGGGGGGGGGGGCGGAATCCGCCCCCCCCCCCCCTCTGTTACAAATAGGGGTAGCCAGGAGCCTGTTACAAATAGGGTTAAAGCGGTTTTTCCCAGCTCCCCCCCAAAAAAAAATTCTGGAGAAGCTACAGCCTACACCCCTGTTTAGGCCATACGACCAGATGCACACACATGACATATACAATACATATGTAGTTATTGTAATTGATCCATGACAGATGGTGTATAATGACAATAAGAACTCAAACGATGTTGTATATTATAGGTATTAGCAAAGCTTTCGATGACAAGATTCATGATCACTGCGAGATGCTAAAAATGAAAGAAAACACACAGTAGCGGAAACCGACGCAGGTCAAATAGGCCTATTTCTCAATAAAAGCATGCACATTTGTATGACACAATCGCTGCTAGCGTTGCCGAATTGATCCCATCTTTGAAAATCGCACAGCTTAGAGATATTCACTTACCCAGTTTTCAGCATATATTTTGGAACTTAGATAAACTGGAAAAAGGTTAGAGCTGCTGCGAGGAACATTATTCTTATGATTAAAACCATTAGGGTTGATGACCTTAACCTCGATGTATCAAAACGTTAAATTACCGATAGACTGTATTGATATTTCGGCCACAGGCCTTTGTCAAAATTACATATGAGTCTCATATGTAATTTTGACAAAGGCCTGTGGCCGAAATATCAATACAGTCTATCGGTAATTTAACGTTTTGATACATCGAGGTTAAGGTCATCAACCCTAATGGTTTTAATCAAACTGGAAAAAGCATGGATTAGTGTTGGACATTACTCCAAAACCTTAAACCAAGTAAATGACTAATGAATGAATGTCATGTCATATTAATTTGAACCTTCCTGCAAGGAACGCCAATAAAGTGATAATAGTTAATAGTTATGTAGGCATTTTTAAACTATGATGTATATTTCATGTAGGTACAGATGTCATTTTCAAGCTAAATTTTGGAAATTTAGCCACACTGGTCTATTCCGTCTGTCAAATGTCAGCACAGTTAACCCGCCCTTGTCATGGGGGTCCCAGCCGAACGCTGGGGGGGGGGGGGGGGCTGGGAGATCTTCCGAACCAATTATCGCAGCGAGACGCGCAATGCGGCATTCGAAAGCACTTGAATGAAACGCATCTAAAGCATACACAAAAGGTTCACATTGAGGTCACATGTCAGGTCACGGTCAGGTCAAAGGTCAAAATCGAGGTATTTGAGTGTATGGAACATAAGTACTTTCCATCCAAAGCCTTCGATTGCGACCATGATCACCCAAAGTGCTATCAAAGGTATAATACACATCTCGCATGAGCTAAAATAAGATCGTTGGCAAAAGTCAAGGTCAAGATCAATGTCACAAGGTCACCATGTGCAAAATATTTACGAAAGTCATGCGACATATGTTTTATGGGTTATTTTACACGTATAATTCGAAAGTGATAGTCATTTTACCACCTTACTTCAATTAAGTAAAGTTAGTGTAAAACTCAGGTCACGGTCATGTCACATAAGGTCAAAATTTGAAATTGATCAATATCAAAAACATGTTTCTGGAGCAGTTTTGCCTCAGAAATACAGCGGTGACGTTAATTTGTTCGCACCCGGTCATAAATAGCATTACAAAAACGTCATGAGTTACCCAAGTACTTTAGAAGCCACAAGTCAGTCAAAAATGGTGATTTTTTTTGGGGGGGAGGGGGCAAACACAAAATTTAAAAACTCCGAGGTATCCATTTTGTGGCCCATGCTATTTTTTGTTTATCTTTTGAGGTTTTTGATTGCATTTTTCTCAAAATATGACCTTTGTACGGTCTGTTACATTTTAGCAGAATTTTTTCGTCAAACTCGTGTGTAGTGACACCACTAAATGCGCTATATCTCAAAGATTGTTCAACGAAATTGCTTCATTTTTGCACAGAAGACGTAAAATTGGTGTGAGAAAAAGTGCTTAAAGTTTCACGTTGATAGCGCTATTTTTTTCTTCTTAGCTATTGCGAAAGTTCGTCGGGAGGGGTGGGGGTGGCGTGTTTGGAAATAGCAACAAAGTTAAGGAGGAGGCTGGTACTTAGCGAGCCATAAGTCAAGTAAAAAATATAGATATTGCTTTGATTTTTTTTTTGGAGGGCATCGTCCATACTTGGTTCTCCAATATATCTTCCGTTTATGAATATGTTTGAAAAGTTTGATTTTGTGGAAATTGTCCCCCCCCCCAAAAAAAAAAATTGCATCCCAAAATAAAAATTGTATAATGCATTCAAAAACCGGAAGATATATTGGAGACCCAAGTATGGACGCTGACACAAGTATGGACGTTGTACCTCCCCCCCCAAAAAGAAGAAGCAATATCTATATTTTTGACTGACTTATGTATCCCAAGTACTAGCCTATTCCTTAACTTGTTGCTATTTCCAAACACGCGTGTGGTGTTGTTATAACAATGTATAATTTGTCTGCTTATCAATCATCTCAACATAATTGTTTGAATGCACAACTATTTATTTTATGCATATTACTGCCCGTTTTAACTATATCAATTATGGAAGAAAAACACCCAGAGTAAGTGTGACTTTTCGTGGACAAGAACGGGTGAAATCAAAATAAGTCATCTTAAGCCTGCCCCCCCCCCCCCCCCGTCAAATTTCCTTAGACGAGTCCCTGGATGGAGACGTTCATTATGGTCAGAATAGGCAGGGTCGGAACGCCAATTACGAACGGCAGGTTCCTGGGGTAGTGCACACCGAGACTGCCCACAGCGGTCCTACATGACATGCTCAGACGGATGTCGGTACTTCAAGTCACGAGACGCTGAACCTTCTCACGGACACATGGCTCTCCTGGATATGTCACGGAGGGCCGCGGTGGTAGTACAATTTCTTAGGTGGACTGGGTATCAGCGGTAGTGGCACGGTAGGCTGCTTAGTACGGAACTCTGCCTCTCAACACCTTCGAAAGGGCGGGACCCACGCGCTTGTTTATCAACTCTAGGAGATTCTTTGTCAGTTTTCTCTCGATGCTTCTTGTTCCAATATTTGCGAACTTTTCTGTTGGCATACCGCCTCGCAAGTTTTCCAAGCAATCTGTAAAGGAAGCCGGCTACACCTTTGAGTCGAGGTTTGAGGTGGATTTTTCTCAGCCGGATGCTGATTTTGGTGCCGGAGGGTATGATGACTCTCGCCTTTGACAGCGACCGACCCCGTGGTGAACAGAGAGGCGGTCGCGTCGCTCACGCTGATCTTCGGGCGGCCGCGGAGCGTGATGCAGCGCTTCTTCCAGATAATATTCTTGCACAGCTTGACCTTGGCGTTCATCTCGGCCCTGAGATGCGGCCAGTAGACGGTCAGCAGGATGGAGATCCTGTTGTAGCCGACCGGCCGGACGACCAGATGCCGGATCCGAATGGTGGACGCGCCCTCCACGCGGATGTTGGAGAGCCACCAGTGGCGCTTGCCGCCGCCGCCGGACTTGTCGGGCAGCCGGAGCGGGTCGAACCGGGCAGCGAGCTCGGGCCGGTACTGGTCCAGCACGTTCTGCACGCACGGCTTCAGCTGGTGGAGCTGGTCCAGCTGGCAGAAATGCGGCCCGGCCGAGACCAGCACGCCGGCCGAGCAGAGCGCCGCCAGCAGCAGCGCGCGCGGCAGCAGACGGGTCATGACGGCACTCCAGAGACGGCCACCGCTCGCGGCCAGCTACTCCCCGGCTATGTCCGATACGTCGTGACGCCGCGCCTCATATAGGCGACAACCGAGCGGTGAAACAGGGGAAATCAGTGGCGGATCTACAGGGAGGGGGAGTGGAGGGGTCGGGCATGGCCCCTTTGAGTTTCGAAAGAAGGGTTCCACAGGACACCCTCAGAGCTCAGAGCACTTTGGCCTCCAGAGGGCATCCTCTGACCTCCAAAGGGTCCACTCTAGCCTCCAGAGGGTCCATTTTAGCCTGAAGAGTGTAGGGGCCCATTTTGTTATGTGAAAGCACCCTTTAAACGCAAGGGTCTACTCTGGGTGTCATTTGCCGTCAAGGTAAAACAGGACTGCCGAAGCTTGCGGGGGCCTACCAAATCCTGGGGGCCCACTTTGCCACGTGGCGGATCCCTTGGCCGAATCCCGGATCTGCGACTGGGTCACGGCCGGAACTTCAGCCGGTGGCCCACAAATGTCGCTCACTGCCGGCTGGCCGGTACCGGCTGACATTTCAGTCGTTAGTCACTCATGGTCTTTTCTTTTAACCCTGACCCGACACTCAGAATAGCCGGTTTTATGTATCGGCGAGTGGTTTTACCGTAAATACATGGCCAGAGGGCCCATTCTGACTTGAAGGGGGCCATTCTGGTTTGTAAAGGCCAATTTTAGCATGTGAAAGGCATATTTTGAACTAAAATGCTAATTCTGGCCTACATTTGTCTTCAAGGTCAAAAGGGCCCACCAAGGCTTGAGGGGGCCTACTAAGGCCTGAGGGGCCCACCAAGGCATGGGGGCCCACTTTGTTACGTGGTCCCCTCCTTGACCGAATCCTGAATCCACCACTGCATGGCTCGGAAGCCAGAATATGCCCTCAGGAGATCAGAACTGGCCCACTGGATGCTGGATGCCAGATTGGGCCCTCTGGAAGGCAAATAGTGGTCCTCTGAAAAGCACAGAGGGTCCATCTGGAAGCCAGATGGGCCCTTTGAAAGGCAGAGGGGAAAAGCCGTCTGGAATCCAGATGAGTCTCTGGAAGCCAGAGCGGGTCCTCGGGATGTCAGAGTAGGCCCTCTGGAGTCTGGGGAGGCCAGAGTGGGCCTCATGGAGGCAAGAGTGGGCCTCATGGAGGCCAGATGAGTTCTCTGGAACCTAGGGAGCTTTTGGCTGATTTGAGAGTGCCCAGACTCAGGTCTGAGGGCCCTCTCAGACCCCGGCCTGGGACCCCTCAGGCTGGGACCAGGGGCCATCTTAACTAGTCGAGGGCCCTCAGACCGAAGTCCGGGCAGTCCCAGACCAGCCAAGGGGTCCTTAGGTTCCAGAGGACCCATCTTGCCTCCATGAGGCCCACTGTGGCCTCCAGACTCTAGAGGGCCTTCTCTGACCTCCAGAGGACCCGCTCTGGCCTCCAGAGGCCCATCTGGTTTCCAGAGGGCCCCTCTGCCTTTCAAAGGGCCCATCTGGCTTCCAGATGGACCCTCTGTGCTTTTCAGAGGTCCACTATTTGCTTTCCGGAGGGCCACTCTGGCATCCTGTGGGCCAGTTCTGACCTCCTGAGGGCCCACTCTGACTTCCGAGTCATGCAGTGGTAGATCCAGGATTCGGTCAAGGAGGGTGTTGTACACACGGTGGTCCGGTCAGTACTGGCTTGTATTCGGCCCGACCGCACGCCCCAGGCAGGGTCGCAGGGACGCTACCAGACACGGTGACCGGGTAGGTCGCAAGGGCGAGGTTAGGTACAGAAACCGGTAGGTTCACTCTATCACATCCCTCCACCTTTAAATGATGACATAACATACGCTAAATCTATACACACATCAGTGACACATCAAACATATGCCAGTCTATCGGGCTGACGCAGTGACGCGCGGTCTCGCAAAGCATAGCGAGCCTCACCTCCAGACACACCGCATAGCGAGCCTCACCTCCAGACACACCGGCCTCGCTCACAGTGGCCGGCGGTGACGTCACGGCCGGCTGCGGTGCTATCGCACGCACACACTGGGAGGCCACGAGAGAGCGGGGGTACCCAGCGCTCGGAGGGCCGGCGCCGCGAGAAGGATGGCGAGACGGACGGACGGGGGAGGGACGGACATGATCCAGATGTCTATAAATTACCCGACCATCCTCCAACCGCACAGACAGCTTAACACCTGCCCTCCCCACCAACACACCGGGAAGCCATACCTGTCCCTCGCCACCCCGCAAACGGCCTACAGCCGACACGCACACAGAATCGCCTACATTCACATTGCGCTCCACTGTGTGCTGGTCTCGATACAATTTTTTGTTTCGCTTGACGCTGGCGCACAGACTCGCCTAAATTAGGCACAAGAACGTCCAGCGGGGTTCGCATACGGCGCCCCAGAAACAGCTCTGCCGGAGACGTGCGAGTCGTGGTGTGCGGCGTGGATCGATAATGAAACACAAACCTAGATACTTCGGTGTGAACAGAACCGAAACGTTGCTTTTTGAAACTGTTCTTGAAAGTTCCTTCACATTTCTCCGCCAGTCCGTTTGATTTTGGAGACATCGCAGGTGTGGTCAGGTGCACAATGCCATTCTGTTTGCAGAACATTTTAAACTCATCTGACGTAAAACATGATGCGTTGTCGGTCACAATCGTGCGCGGTAGCCCCGAACAAGCAAACGACTGACGCAAATGCTCGAGTGTCGCCGCTGTGCCTGTGCTACGAGAGGGGTACACCTCTATCCATTTTGAATGGGCATCAACAACAACTAAAAACATCCAGCCAGACATCGGGCCACAGTAATCTAAATGTATGCGCTCCCACGGTCGAGACGGCCACGCCCCACGGGTGGATCGGCGTTTCTGGTACATTCGGGCGGTGCGCCTGGCATATTTCACACTGTTTTGTGATTGAAACTATTTGGACATCTAAATTCGGCCACCACACATACATACGTGCAAACGATTTCGTACGAGATTCGCCTTTGTGTCCTTCATGTAACATTGTCAATATCTGTGTTCTACCTTGTGGTGGAATGACTACCCGAGCACCCCACAGTATGCAACCATCCTGAACACTGAGTTCCGCCTCTCGACACTTGAACGGTTGAAAATCTGGCCCTAGCGACGCTGTGTTCTGCGGCCACCCATCTCTGACGAACTTCAGAACCACTGACAGCACGGGATCGCGCGCCGTCCAACTGCGAATCTGATCAACAGAGACCGGCGAGTCATTCAGGAACTCCATCAGATGGATGGTCTCGGCAGGCACGGGACTCGGTGACGTCACATCACCCGGCACCGGTAGACGACTCAGGGCGTCACAGTGCACCTGTCTCGTTCCTGGAATATACTCCAGATGGTAGTCGTATGACCCTAACATCAGCGCCCAGCGGACCACCCGGGGCGATGCCATGAGCGGCAGAGGCTTCATCTCACCGATCAAAACCAGCAATGGTTTGTGGTCTGTTTGAATCACGAACGTTTTACCAGCTAAGTAGAAATGAAAACGTTTGACTCCTGCCACCACCGCCAAACCCTCTCGGTCCGTCTGAGAATAGCGCCTTTCAGTATCATTGAGAGTGCGGGAGTAAAACGCAACTGGACGCTCACCAGAGGGCGTCTTCTGACTGAGGACACACCCGATGCCGACCGGGCTAGCGTCGCATGCCAAAATGATTGGCAAGCGGGGATCGAAATGCGCCAGAACCGGGGACTCTGCAAGAGGCGCTTTGCGTCCTGAAACGCCCTCCTCTCCACGTCTGTCCACTTCCACATGGCGTCCCTACGCAGCAGCGCGTACAGCGGTGCCAGCGTGGAGGCCAGTCCCCGCAGAAACTTCCCATAGAAGTTGATTAGCCCCAGCCAACAGCGTAACTCCGACACATTGCGCGGCTCTGGAGCCTCAGCGACAGCTGTCACTTTGTCGTTCGTTGGCTCGACACCTTTGCCGCTGATCTGGTGTCCCAGGTACACGACTTTGCTCACGCCGAAAACACATTTATCCCTGTTCAGCCTGAGACCTGCATCCCGAACCCGAGTCAGCACCTCTCGCAGTGCGAGATTGTGCTCCTGCAGCGTTTTCCCCGAGCATACGACATCATCCAAGAAGACAAAGGTGCCTGGGATGCCCGCCAACAGCGTCTCCATCGTTCTCTGAAACAGCGCGGGAGCCGAGGAATAGCCGAACCCAAGCCTAGTCGGCTTCAACAAACCCTTGAGCGTGTTGACTGAGGTATTCTCTGGATTTCTCTTCAAGCAAAAGTTGATTGTATGCCGCCTTGAGGTCGACCTTGGAGTACACCGTACTCCCCTAGAACTTCGATGCCAGCTCCTCGAAACGCGGCAACGGATACTGCTCAACTGGAGCTGCTTTATTTACGGTGAGACGATAATCACCACAAATACGCACAGAACCGTCAGACTTTGGCGCGAGAACCAACGGCGCAGCCCACTTACTCGATCTCACGGGTTCCCAGAGTCCCTGATCAATCTCGGCCTGCAGCTGCCGCTCTACCTGTTCACGATACGCCAGCGGCACAGCGCGAGGCTTGAAAAACCGCGGCTGGACATCGGGGTCGACCTCGATGCTCACCGGCTCGCCAGAATAGCGTCCCAACTCCGGACTGAAAACATCGGCGAACTCAGTCACCAGCTCGTCAATGGAGGCATCAGTCGACACCCGACAGATGGCAGGCCAATCCAGTCTGAGGTTGGCCAGCCAGTCCCGACCAAAAAGAAACGGACCAGATCCCTTCAGAATGACCAGTGATAGGTCCGCCACTTGAGACCCATACCTAACCTGAACCTGTGCTTGTCCCATAGTGGGCAGCAATTCACCACTGTACGTTTTCAACACTTTGGCACACGGCTGAACCACAGGGCCATCTACCGGCCAGATCCTCCTATACTCCTCCTCTGAGCACACAGACAACGCCGCCCCCGTATCAATCTCAAACCGCACAGGTTTGTCATTCACCGAAACATTGACACACAGTGGCGGTTTCCTTTCAGCAGACATTTTCACCTCCTGAGATCGGAACAGAAAGTACACATCCTCATCATTATCATCAAACCCTTCCGAGGCGGTCGACACCGCCTGCGCTGGGTCCAGCAAGCACGCTCCTCCGAGCCCGCCGCCGTCCTGGGATGTCTCCAGCCCCGGCTCGCTGAGATGCTGCACACGCGGCGCCCCGCCGAATGCACAGGCGGCACGCACGTGACCCACGGCGTGGCACCTGTAGCAGCGCAGCTGCCGGGCCGGACACTCGGCCTCGGCGTGCTGTCGCAGGCAGCGGAGGCACTGCATCAGGCTCAGCTGTCCACGACCGGCATCGCGAGGCTGCCAGTGCATGCCGCTGCCACGTCCTCTTCCTCCTGGAGATCCCATGATGACGGGTGCATCACCGCCGGTGTCGTAGCCGCCGCGCGACCAGTGCCGCTGCTGGCCGAGCCCGGCGCCACGTCCCCGTCCGCGGCCGTAGCTGCCGCGACCTCTGGCGCCGCCCCGGCTGAAGTAGTTGATGACGTCACCTCCGGCGCCGTCCCTGCAGAGGGAGTTGATGACGTCACCAGACGCCGGCGCCCTGCTGAACTGGGAAGCGTCCGCGTCTGCCGATTCGCTGAGTTGGGCGATTTTAATGGCCGATGTCAGCGATAGATTCGCCTCCTTTAGGAGCTTGGCTTGAACATATTCGTTCCGTAGGCCACAAACAAATCGGCCCCTCAGCATTTCATCGACCGTGGCACTCAAAAAGTGACAGGGTTTTGCTAAGTGACGCAGCCTGGCAACAAATGCCGATACGGACTCTCCCGCTTCTCGAACTGCCCGGTTAAACTGATATCTTGCAACGATCGCTGACGACGCAGGCTCAAAATGGTCCAACAAAATCTTGACGATATCCTTATAACTCACTGAGTTCACTGTGGCAGGTGCGATCAAATCTTCCAACAAACTAAATGTATTTCCGCCCACTACACTCAGGAAAATTGCACGGCGGCGCACATCTTCCTCCTCCTTCACGCCGTTCGCAATGAAATACTGCTCAACCCGGCGCGAATAAGTCCCGAAACACTCCACACTCGGATCGAACGCTGGCATCCGTCCAATGCCTGCCATACCTGCCACAGCCGAGCGTCACTCTCCCGATCCAGTCCCACTTGAGTCACATTCCACCAAAATCCTCCGCTCTCGAGTCACCTCGTCGCCAATGTTGTACACACGGTGGTCCGGTCAGTACTGGCTTGTATTCGGCCCGACCGCACGCCCCAGGCAAGGTCGCAGGGACGCTACCAGACACGGTGACCGGGTAGGTCGCAAGGGCGAGGTCAGGTACAGAAACCGGTAGGTTCACTATCACAGAGGGGACCACGTAGCAAAGTGGGCCTCCGGGCCTTGATGGGGCCCCTCAGGCCTTAGTGGGTCCTTTTGACCTTGAAGACAAATGTAGGCCAGAATGGACCCTTTTAGTTCAAAATATGCCTTTCACATGCTAAAATGGGCCTCTACAAACCAGAATGGGTCCTCTTCAAGTCAGAATGGGCCATCTGGCGGTCAGAGTGGGCCCTCTGGAGGCCGAAGTGGCCCCTACGGAGACCAGAGTGGGTTCTCTGGAGGCCAGAATCGGCCCTCTGGAGGTCAGAGTGGGCAAATTTACTTGCGATTTGTTTGAAAACGGGGTGAAATTCGTTTCGAGTCACTTCGATCGGCTATGGGACCCCCTCCCCCCTCGGGTTGTTGGGCCCCTTCGAAGCTTAGGGGGGGGGGGGGGTGCCCCCCCCCCCTCTGGGTCCGCCACTGATGACCGTCATGATCCATTGCTAACGCAAAGTGATGATAATAATGAGTAAAGTAGCACGAGGGCATCCATGAGCTTAAAAACCGTTGCGCAAACTTTTGGTTGTGACGTCATAACTCGGTGACCTGACCCGACCTGGCAATTTGTCTGGTGTCAAAATGTGTCAAATGAATCGTTCTACGAGCCTACCAAATTTGATCGATGTCACTGAAGGGGATCGGAAGTTATTGAGAATAAATAGATGGGCGAACGACCACTTTGTGGCGTCCTGCCATTGCGCACTTTTGCAAGGTTTCGGTTGTTTCGAGGTGGTAGAAGCGATGTACCAAGTCTCTTTTCAAGGTACGTGGAACAGGTTTTGAGTGTTTTTTCTTTCTCGGAAAAGTGCATTTTATAGATCACCCCAAACTGTGTAACTTCAGAAAACTGCAAAGTAATATGTAAGGCATACAGTTTTATAATAATTCTTGTAACATTGCTTGACCATTCTTGGTGACAATTCTTGTGAAGGATAGCAGTATAAATCCAATCCTGGATCATATCATCCAGTCTCCAATAGATTGTGATGTGGCTTGAGGATGACTATGACCTGCAAATTATTATTTTATCTTCATTGTGTATTTTTTACAGATATTTTATTTTACATAACATTTCTGGGATGCATCCGTGGCTCTAAAACCTTGGCGTAAAATATATCTACTGTAACAATGCAACCATGCACCCGGATATAACGCAATATAACGCAATCAGTGTAAAGATAATATGACGACATGATATTAAAAGATGGAACTTAATGCTTCAGAATCTTCCCTTGCCAGCCAGTTATATGACAAGTGCGCGCAGCTGGATGAGCTGTTGAGTACAGCAAAGTACACGGGACGGTAAATGAAGGGTAAACAAAGTGGAATAGCTATTACCTGAATGACCAATTTTAATGGCGGCCAAAATTGTGGTGCAATATCGCGGCGGAGTTTCAACGGCCGCACAATTTCGTCAGAAGCCAGTGTTATGACCTTTATTTGATAAATGTGTCAATGTCAGGTCTAGGCTGTTGGTCGAACTACAAGTATGCATCATGGCGTCGTATTCGCTGTATGAATCAGTGGTAACTGCGACGTGCTGTGTACCCGACGGAAGCATAAAGTGCCATTGTTGGCTCTGCAATGCATCCAAATCGCAATCCGTATTAGCCCTCTTCATTGACTTTAATATTTTGTGGGAAGCATTATTTTTTCACTTCTGCTCTCAGCAGCGTGCAGTGTGCACTATCTTCGTATCAAACATTAGCAAACGGTTCACGAAAGCTGCTGCTGACCAAGCAGCGGTGGACGGTCATATCAGCATTATGTCAGAATGTCCAGCTCAGTCCTGGCCGGAATCTTGGAGCTCTCCGGTCGACTCTGGCTGCCACCGGGAAGGTGACGTGCGTTCTGAGATGGTGAACGGGCCACGGGGGTCCCGGGGTGGCGGTGATCTCCCAGAGAGACAATGCCGGCGTCCCGACTCCGTGGCGGCATCGGTCCCCACTCCCAGAGAGACTCTGACGACAGACTGTGGCGGCTGACTCCGGCCCTACGTCTCGTCTTTGGACAATGCCGGCGTCCCGACTCCGAGGTCCCCACTCCCAGAGAGACTCTGACGACCGACTGTGGCGGCTGACACCGGTCCTGCGTCTCGTCTTTGGACACAGATGGCGCATGTGTCTCGGTTAACGAGTGAAAACGTCACCTTGGCAGTTTGTTTTACTGTCAAACTTGGGTAACTTTTGAACGCATGCTTACGGAGTTTGTGTAGGTACTTGTGTGAAGCCAGTGAGCAGAAGCATCCGACCTATGCACACATTTGCACAGAAGCATCCGACCTATGACAGCAGCAGTTCAGCCACGAACCCCTGAAGCGAAATTCCCACTCTCACTTGCAGTGTGTAGATCAACGCCTTTGCGCACATTTTCGTAGATTCCGTTATGTGATTCAACGTAAGCTTTTAGTGAGAATATGCTGTGTTGCTCTGCTTCTTTGTATCGCATTTCTGGATTCCTTACTCTCATTAATACAATTCAACAGAACAATACAAGTAACCTGCATCGGTTAAACGTTTATTAAAAGTAAAACATATGTTGCCGTAAAACAGATAAAACGCAACCAAACACGTAAGTTCTTTGCTCCGCCTATCAGACAATGAACAAAGGAAAGCACATTAAATATCACCAGGGACATGCGTCACTTGCACATTCAATTGTCCGAATACGAAGGTAAACCGAAAGCAACACTCTAAACGTATTTTAATGGGCACCCTCCAAATCAAAATAAGGACATGCTGTTTTTTTCCGCAACTGGTGCTCCAAACCACACACTACTGAAATCAAGAAGCGCTGCTCGTAGGACATTTCACAGGGGGCGCTCAGTCAGCCACCATCAGTGGCCGGGGGCTAGTAGTGCTTAGTGTCCAGTGGCCAGTGGTCAGTGGTCAGTGGTCAGTGGTCAGTGGCCAGTGGCCAGTGGCCAGTGGTCAGTGGTCAGTGGTCAGTGGTCAGTGGTCAGTGGTCAGTGGTCAGTGGTCAGTGGCCAGTGGTCAGTGGTCAGTGGTCAGTGGTCAGTGGTCAGTGGCCAGTGGTCAGTGGTCAGTGGTCAGTGGTCAGTGGTCAGTGGCCAGTGGTCGAACGCTGCCATCGGGCTGGAAGGCCGCTGAAATGAAGGTGGGAGGACTGGCGATGGAAACGTTCATTATGGTCCGAATAGGCAGGGTCGGAACGCCAATTACGAACGGCAGGTTCCTGGGGTAGTGCACACCGAGACTGCCCACAGCGGTCCTACATGACATGCTCAGACTGATGCTGGTACTTCAAGTCACGAGACGCTGAACCTTCTCACGGACACATGGCTCTCCTGGATATGTCACGGAGGGCCGCGGTGGTAGTACAATTTCTTAGGTGGACTGGGTATCAGCGGTAGTGGCACGGTAGGCTGCTTAGTACTTAACTCTGCCTCTCAACACCTTCGAAAGGGCGGGACCGACGCGCTTGTTGATCAACTCTAGGAGATTCTTCGCCAGTTTTCTCTCGATTTTCGGTCGCTGCTTGTTCCAATATTGGCGAACTTTTCTGTTGACATACCGCCTCGCATGTTTTCCAAGCAATCTGTAAAGGAAGCCGGCCACACCTTTGAGTCGAGGTTTGAGGTGGATTTTTCTCAGCCGGATGCTGATTTTGGTGCCGGAGGGTATGATGACCAGCCTATCGCCTTTGACAGCGACCGACCACATGGTGAGCAGAGAGGCGGTCGCGTCGCTCACGCTGATCTTCGGGCGACCGCGGAGCGTGATGCAGCGCTTCTTCCAGAAGATTTTCTTGCACAGGTTGACCTTGGCGTTCATCTTGGCCCTGAGATGCGGCCAGTAGACGGTCAGCAGGATGGAGATCCTGTTGTAGCCGACCGGCCGGACGACCAGATGCCGGATCCGAATGGTAGACGCGCCCTCCACGCGGATGTTGGAGAGCCACCAGTAGTGCTTGCCGCCGCCGCCGGACTTGTTGGGCAACCGGAGCGGGTCGAACCGGACGGCCAGCTCGGGCCGGTACTGGTCCAGCACGTTCTGCACGCACGGCTTCAGCTGGTGGAGCTGGTCCAGCTGGCAGAAATGCGGCCCGGCCGAGACCAGCACGCCGGCCGAGCAGAGCGCCGCCAGCAGCAGCGCGCGCGGCAGCAGACGGGTCATGACGGCACTCCAGAGACGGCCACCGCTCGCGGCCAGCTACTCCCCGGCTATGTCCGATACGTCGTGACGCCGCGCCTCATATAGGCGACAACCGAGCGGTGAAACAGGGGAAATCAGTGGCGGATCTACAGGGGGGAGGGGGGTCGGGCCATGACCCCATTGAGTTTCGAAGGAAGGGGGCCCCTCTGGCATCCCCAAGGCTCCCTCAGCTCTAGGGGACCGACTTTGGCCTCCAGAGGGGACCTTCTGACCTCCAAAGGGTCCATTCTAGCCTCCAGAGGGTCCATTTGGCTTGAAGAGGACCAATTATGGTTTGTAGCGGCCCATTTTGTTATGTTGAAGCACCCTTTGAACGCAAGGGTCTATTCTGGCTTTCATTTGCCTTCAAGGTTGAAAAGGACCGCTGAAGCTTGAAAGGGGCCTACCAAAGCCGGAGGGGTCCACTTTGCCACGTGGCGGTTCCCTTGGCCGACTCCTGGATCTGCCACTGGGTGAAATGTGACAGCCAGAACTTCAGCCGGCGGCCCACAAATGTCGCTCACTGCCGGCTGACATTTCGGTTGTTAGTCACCCATGGTCACCACCAACGCGACAGGGTGGAGCGGCTACACACCACGTCCGTAGTGAACCTATGGCTCAAAATACAGGCACATTTCAGCAGAGTGCAATCATGTTGCCAGCCCCGGTTGAGCCACTAGGTTGAACGAGGGACGTTGAGCAAATACTGCTTTGCCCTGCAACGCTATGGAGACGCGCCACCGCACGTTCTCCATGGTTCACGCTGGAATGACCCAGTCTGGTCTCCATGGTTCACGCTGGAATGACCCAGGTCTGCTCTCCATGGTTCACGCTGGAATGACCCAGGTATGGTCTCCATGGTTCACGCTGGAATGACCCAGTCTGGTCTCCATGGTTCACGCTGGAATGCCCCAGGTCTGGTCTCCATGGTTCACGCTGGAATGACCCAGTCTGGTCTCCATGGTTCACGCTGGAATGACCCAGGTATGGTCTCCATGGTTCACGCTGGAATGACCCAGGTCAACGTGGCCAAACAACCCGGAGGATCCGGTAAAATCCTCAGAGTCTGGATGGCTCGTGACTGCATGTGCGGAATGCCTCGTAAACAAAGCTGTTCGAGGGAGGAAGACGGTGCCCAGCCGAGTGGCCAAACTCGCCTTGGTCATCCGGAAATGGCACCAGTCTTAAAGTAAACCACCAAGAAACTGACACAACTAGTGCAAAGGGTGATCCGGCATCCAAGACAGCCGGTCATGACCATCTAACAATGTATGCACCTCCGTCTCAAGCTGTGACATATTCTCCCACGGCAGACTGCAGAGGTGTCGTGACAGCCGAGTACTATGTCGATGAGACTCTGAACAAGCCGGCGACGGCAGCTATGCAGCTGACGAAGCAGAATGGGTCGCCAACGACGGCCGAACTTCTGCAGAGCACGTCAGACGCGATCTTCCAACAGGATGGAGCTTCAGCTCACGGCGCGGCCAGCACTCAGCGGTGATGCTGCTCCCACCAGCCACCTCCTGGGGTTCTGCGATAAGGGCAAGTGGCCGGGAAACAGAGGTCTAAAAATGTATCTGTGTGTTCCCTACCATTTCCAAACATACGATGTTTGTCCCACGCCTGAAAACTCGTGAGTAGCAAAGGGAACGAGAACGCTATCTGCGCTTATCACGAGCGCAGACAGCTCCAGGCCCAGTTGGGGTGATCAGGTTGCGACGACTGACCAGCTGACGCTCTCGGATAGCATGAGTCCGTCACAGCTGGACCCGATGACCAGCTCTCCTCCCTCGCCAGTTGCTGATCGCGCCTCTGGCTGAGGGTGTTGCTTCTGGCCGGAGATTTATGGTCGGTTCGGCCATGGGCGCGTCCCCTAACGGTCCGACGGGGACCGGGCCGGCCACTCATCGGGCTACTACCGTCGGTCTCGACGGTGAACAGCTGGCGATAGAGGTTCCAGGTCTTCCAGAAGAGGTAGAAAAACGGGCGTCCGAGCGTGATCCATTTTGCGTAGGGTTGATAGCGAAAATAAAACATTCAGCACACTCAAACAGCGAGTCTAGATGAAATAAAAACTATAGCACCGTATCCACTGCGTCCACTTGCCCAGTAAACACACATCGCACAGGCTTGCCGGTGTCTTAAAACCACTCAAATATACGGAAAAGCCGGAGCGTCGGGCACGGCGGCTGCCCCTCCCAGGCGCTCTCAACCGTTATCTCAACCGTACACCGTATTACCACTGTAGGTGCTTCTTCTAGCCATTTTGTCAGTGGCGTTGTTATCTTCGCTTGTTCCCCTGGATGTTGGGACATCAAGTGCCTTCACGGCAAGTTAAAATATACCACTAACAAAATCAGACTATCATGAACAACCCGCACACTCAAAACAAAAATCGGGCTAACACTATCAGCTGGAGTTGTTGCAGCAGTTGGCCGTCAGGGACCGCTAGTGAGCCAGGATGTGATGACGTCGCAAGCAATTGGTACCGCTAAATATTTATTTATAAATAAATAAATATATAGCGTTAAATATTTAACTGGTACCATTTGCTTGCGACGTCATCACACCCTGGCTCACTAGCGGTCCCTGGCGGCCAACTGCTGCAACAACTCCAGCTGAGTACTATGCCCAAATTCGCCGCACACACGGGTGCGCAGTGAATCGCTGCAATGGCTGAATAGAGATGAAACTGAAACCTCCAATATTCAGAGTCGTTTCCATACTAAGAGGCAAAGTTTAATAACATTCTTATACTGATATGAGAATATCCTATCCACTTTAGTTGTATTTCATTTATATGTCATAAAATACTATCTTACCACGAATTATATACAGGAAATACCGGCAAATTAATAATGACAAATAATAATTATTTCCCGGGCCTTGCACATATAGCAAAATCATGCGTCAAACAAACCTTTCAAAAATTATTTGTAAATAAATCGTTCGTTTAACTACGCAAATGACCCCCCTCCCCCCCCCCCCACAAAAGAAGTATCCCAAAGTGTCCCGTGGGACTCTCAAATTGGTGACTTTGGGACACGTGCGTCACTAATAATATGGTAGCACCAAGCTGGTATGGTAGCACCAATATCACTTTACTTAATAGTAGCACTATACTTAATAGTACTATACTAATAATACTAATCATAGTACTTAATAGTACTATAATAGTACAACAGTAGCACTTCATGTGACATCACTTGTGCCCGAACATGAAGTTTTTAATTTATTTTCCATTGCATACTCACAAACCGACCGAGCGCTCACACTCGCAGGCAAGTACGGCGGATATCCTTCCAACCTGGTCTGAATGCAGGCAAATATTTCGATCGAAGCGTGATTTTTGTCCCCTGGAGTGCTGCTGATCAGGCTTATTTGTCCCCCACCTGGATAGTCAAGTTGACACTTTTTTTAGACCTCTGCCGGGGAACAACCCTGACCTGTCGTCCATCAGAAACCTACGATGCATCGCAAAGGCGAACTCGACAAGACGGAACCAGCGACCACCATACAAGGGCAGATCACGAACCTGCTGAAAAGAGGAAGCAGCATCAGTGCCGAGATGCCGAATAACCTGATCTCGTTAGGGAGAGGGGGGGGGGATATATGAGCTGATCAGGGAATGGGCCCTACCGTTTGGGGGTCTACATAAGAAAATACAACATCACTCGTATATTTTCTGTTCAAGTAGTAAATGGGTTTGTGAGGGGGCAATCCAATTCCGGACACCTTGCAGGTG
>JAXIVJ010000943.1:77500-165396 GCA_036785665.1 Chirona hameri | reverse complement strand
GGTAAGCATGAAACGCAGCACGTGGATAATAACCGATATCTGTCCCGTGCGTCATGCGAGGACATCTATGATAAGTTGTAGTGGTGCCGACTGCCGACAGATGGGGACACTGTCGCACCGTCCGGTCTGCACATGTTACCCGGAAAGGTAGCCGTACCTCTGTGTCGTGTGTTTTGTGACACCCTCTCTTCGTTACCCGGACAGGTAGCCGTACCTCTGTGTCGTGTGTTTTGTGACGCCCTCCGTTCCCCTGGATACTGTGACACCCTCCCTATTCTCGATGTTCTGACATCCCTCCCTCGTCCCTGTTCCCCAGGTACCTGGGAGTGCGTGTCTTCTGCGCCCGTCCCGTCGCCCGTATGGTGGAGAACGTGGGCAGTACCAGCCTGGTGCTGGGTCTGATCGCGATGGCTGCTGACGTCGAGGGCCTGTACGCTGGAGTGAAGGCTCTGACCTGTGTCGTGAAGACCAACCGAGCAGGTGAGGATCCGACTGAGGCCACGCAGTACTCGCGTGCGTTAACCATCGAATTTCTCCAGTCGGATGGTGATTTGCTGTCGTGCAAGGGAGTGTGAAGGGAGGGGGTTGATCGGGAGGCGAGAGTGGGTGACAGGACAGACTTTCATAACTTATAGCAATACAGATGATGTGGTTGATGACAGCCTCTGCATAATGTTTCAGAGTTAAAACAAGATGATAAGGCGCCAAGATGATATGAGTTAAAACCGAGTTTCCGAGTTAAAACAAGATGATAACAATGGGCGCCAAATGACAATATATGTCGGCGCGCCCTAAACCCCAAATATCATCATCATCAGCATGATAGCTGGTGCCGAAAAAAAATATAACAAGCAGACTTGTGCTAGGCGGAATCAACGGCCTTGGCTTACTCCCGCTATAGCCTCAGCGCTTCTGGTCCCGTTAGTGGGGTGGTTCGCTGCTGTCCCGTGTTTCAGCTGAGATGCAAGTTTGTTAGATAAACTGCGCATGTTCTGGGCGTTTATTAACGTCACCCAGTCCCGTGTTTCAGCTGAGATGCAAGTTTGTTAGATAAACTGCGCATGTTCTGGACTTCAGAACATACATTTTTATATAACCAGGTGTATGTATTTAACGAGGCACTTATTCATAACTAGGAACTCGACACGGGAAAGCTAACACATAGGCGGACGCGTTTCGTTAGTAAATACTGCATCAGCGCCTTTGAATACGATATTAAATTACACACGTTATATCGGTGTGTATAATTTCATCTGGTGTTTCTTACGAATTTTCCCGTTATCAGTCAGCTGGTGGGAGTTGAATCTTATCCCGATGTTTGAACTGGAGCTCGGTGCAGCCGTTTATCGGTCGCCTGGCCATCTGCTCCTGCCGTTGTAGCCATCTGCCGATACCGCCACACCGTCAGTGGCTGCCAGACTGTCAGACAGCTGAGCTGCTGCTGAGCTGCTGCTGAGCTGCTCCTTTGTTCACTGGTGGACCCAGAACAGCCGAGATCAGCTGGGTTAGGTTTAGGTTAAGGTAATGGACTGAGTTTAGATGGTGTTTATTCGGATGTCCATATCTTGATCTGTTTTGTTTTTGTTTCTAATTGGTCTTGAATAACTGTTGATTTGCATAGTATGAATTGATCTGAATTTACACTTCGTTCTTGGGGGGGGGGGGGGGGGGGGACCAAATCACGAAGTCACTGAGTTTCCAAATCACGGAGTCTGATCAGATGCCAAAACGCCAAACTGGTTCCCTCGTACGTATTGGGAGTGGGGAGATTTACGGCACATTTTCCCTACTGAACGATGGTTAAATTAAACGTTAACGTCACCCAGCCGGTGTTCCACTTTGTCTCTCCTGGTCCCTGCTCTCTCGCCACACGGCTGTGCGATCGCACGAACAGGCTGAAGCGGCGTTATCCTGCCGCAAACCAAACAAGAACTGGCTGACTAGTCCCCCGCGGCAGAGTGTACTCGTAGTTGCAATGCACTGCCTGTATGGTGCAATCATGATTGTTATCCAAAAATCCTCCACGATCTTGCCACACCGTTCAGCATCCCACTATGCACGCTTTTCCAGAAATCACTGGTGGAAAACACTGTTCCGGAAGACTGGAAAGCCGGAGAGGTGGTGCCAATATTTACAAAAGGAAGCAAGATGCAGCCAATTACAGACCAGTGAGCCTTACCTCTGTGCTCTCTAAGATTTGCGAGTCACTCGTTCGGGATAGAATCATGGAGCACATGCAAGTCACGGGACAACTACATACAGCGCAGCACGGCTTTGTGGCAAAACGATCGTGTCTCCCAACTGCTAACTTGTATCGAAGACTGGAGTCGGCATATTGCAGATGGACTCCCCGTGGACGTAATGTATCTTGATTTTCATAAGGCGTTTGACTCTGTTCCACATCAACGACTCCTCATAAAAATGCATGACATGGAAATCAGGGAGAACGTGCTACTCTGGGTGCAGGCATTTCTACTGGGAAGAAGACAGGGTGATCGTAAACGGCACAAAGTCAGACTGGGCACCAGTTGTCGGTGGAATACCACAAGGATCTGTTCTCGGGCCGACACTGTTTCTGCTGTTTATAAATGACCTCCCTTGTGCGTGAGCAGCTAAGTACAGCTCTTTGCAGACGACGCGAAGTTGTACTCTACTGTGCACAGTGAAGCTGGCAAGGACCAACTGCAAGCTGACTTGGACACCCTGGGACAGTGGACAATCAAGTGGATGATGTCTTTCAACACGAAGAAGTGCAAGACTCCACCAAGGTCCCGCCAATCCTAGACACGCCTACACCTTGAGGAGCACCGAACTCATAAGTGGAAGAGGAGAGGGACCTAGGTGTGGTAATGGATGAAGACCTAAAGTTCAGAAAACAGGCTGCGGAGGCGGTGTCCAGAGCAAACCGAGTCTTGGGAGCCATTCGACGATCCTTCTAGAACATTGATGCACAGACGCTGCCGCTGCTGTACACAACTCTGGTCCGGCCTCATCTAGAATACGGCAACGCTGTCTGGGGCCCGCACAACAAGGAAGATCAGCGACTCGTCGAGCGGGTGCAGCGTCGAGCAACGCGGCAGATACCAGAGGTGCGCCAGCTGCTGCCCTATGGAGAGCGCCTGGAAGGAAGATCAGCGACTCGTCGAGAGGGTGCAGAGTCAACCAACGCGGCTGATACCAGAGGTGCGCCAGCTGCTGTCCTATGGAGAGCGCCTGGAAGGAAGATCAGCGACTCGTCGAGCGGGTGCAGAGTCAACCAACGCGGCTGATACCAGAGGTGCGCCAGCTGCTGTCCTATGGAGAGCGTCTGGAAGGAAGATCAGCGACTCGTCGAGCGGGTGCAGAGTCAACCAACGCGGCTGATACCAGAGGTGCGCCAGCTGCTGCCCTATGGAGAGCGCCTGGAAGGAAGATCAGCGACTCGTCGAGCGGGTGCAGAGTCAGCCAACGCGGCTGATACCAGAGGTACGCCAGCTGCTGCCCTATGGAGAGCGCCTGGAAGGAAGATCAGCGACTCGTCGAGCGGGTGCAGAGTCAACCAACGCGGCTGATACCAGAGGTACGCCAGCTGCTGCCCTATGGAGAGCGCCTGGAAGGAAGATCAGCGACTCGTCGAGAGGGTGCAGCGTCAACCAACGCGGCTGATACCAGAGGTGCGCCAGCTGCTGCCCTATGGAGAGCGTCTGGAAGGAAGATCAGCGACTCGTCGAGCGGGTGCAGCGTCGACCAACGCGGCTGATACCAGAGGTGCGCCAGCTGCTGCCCTATGGAGAGCGCCTGGAAGGAAGATCAGCGACTCGTCGAGCGGGTGCAGCGTCGACCAACGCGGCTGATACCAGAGGTGCGCCAGCTGCTGCCCTATGGAGAGCGCCTGGAAGCACTACGCATGCCATCGCTGCAGTACCGGAGGCGCAGGGGGGACGTCATCCTCGTCTACCAGGTGATGCACGGCCAGCTGGACGTGCCTCGTGAAGCGTTCTTCAAGGAACCGACTTCCAGAACCACCAGGGGACATCCACTCAAGATCGCGAAGCCTCATGCCCAAACCAGGATAAGGACAAACCACGAGCATCAGATCGATCAACCACTGGAATGTCCTGCCAGAGAACATAGTCACCGCTGATACTCTCAACCTATTCAAGAGCAGACTCGATGGACACTGGAAGCGGGAGATGTACCTCCACGCCTAGGGAAGAGTGGGAAGCATGCATATGTGCATTGTCCCCCAATTATATCATTGACAACATGGCCATAACTGATCATGAGCGAGACTAGAGCGGGCAAGTCAGGTGCCCGCACCTATCTTCATGACGCCCGAAGTCAACTGAATACTGAATTATCTGAGTCACCTAAAATGACCACAGATGGTATCATGAATCATGATGAAAGGCGACATAACTTTTCCTGCCTGATATTTTGAGAAGTGTTGCTGATTCTCTAACCATCACGGTCGCTACCTTCTATCCTATCCGGTGTTCGGTTTTAATTTGTGAACCACGCTCCTTTATCATACAGTTCAATGAGATTGTTCCAGTCTTTGAGCCCTGAAGCTCAAACCATGACCATCATCATCATTATCATCATCATAACCGACTCCTTTCCAGTCCTCTCCCCAATCCTATGGGTGTTTTCCAAGGTTCCTCACTTGGCCCGCTCCTGTTCCAGATTTTCGCCAACGACCCCCCCCCCCCCTCTTTGCCCCTGAAGCGCACGTGGTGCAGTACGCTGACGATACCCAAATTCTACTCTCTGGCAAAAAAGACTCACTCCCTCAGCTGATTGCTACCATGGAACAGGTTTTAAACTCTTTGGATGCCTGGTTCCACTCCCACGGTTTGAAGGTCAACACCGGCAAAACTGAACTTATCGTATTTGGCTCCCGTCAGAATTGTCGTGGCTTAGTCCCGATCTCCATTCGATTTCGCGAGGATACGATCCGTGAGGGCCCTACGGTGAGGAACCTTGACATGGTGTTCGACAAGCACCTCACCTGGGACTCTCACGTGTCTGCTCTCGTAAAAAAATGCAACGGTATTCTCATCGGCCTGTCCCACGTGCGTCATCAGATCCCACCTGACCTTCTGCCCACCTTGGTCAATGCCTTGGTCCTCCCGCACGTCCAATACTGTCTTGCTGTCTTCGGAAACGGGTCAGATAAAAATATACAGCGCCTCCAAAAGATCCTCAATTTTGCGCCTCGCGTTGTCTCTGGCCGACGCAAATTCGACCACATATCGGACGTGCGAGACGAACTGGGCTGGCCTACCGCCCGCCAGTTGTACGAACTTCACTCATTAATTTGTCTGCACAAAATTCGCTGCACCGGGGAACCAGTGGCTCTTCCTCTCAGCTTCAGGTCAACTCTGCTCTTCGCTCTCGAACCACCCGGCAGGACGCAGATCTCTCCCGCGCGAGAACCGAAGCAGGCAGGCGGCGCCTTCTTTTTTGTACGGCGCAGATATATAACCGCCTCCCGCTGGAGATTCGTGATTTATCCCTGGGGGCTTTTAAGCGTGCAGTGTCCGAACTTTTAGTTGTGTGAAGTGAGGAAAATGAGTGTGTGACTGCGTGGGTGTGTGTGCGTGTGTGTTTTATTTTATATAGCCCGTGTGCACTTTTATATTCATCTGATCTTATTGTGTGTTGTATACCGAGTGTCTTTTAACATGTCTCTCTTCGTAACCCTGACCCGACACTCGGAATAGCCGTTTTAAAATGGAGTGTTTTAATTGTGTAATACAATACAATAATACAATCATCAGCACATCAGCTGAAAATGGACCGTTACGAATCCCACCTCTCGCTACAGTCCAGTAAGAGGTCCCCTCGCCGTCCCTGTGTATGTCTGAGAGGTCCCTTCGCCGCCCCTGTATGTCTAAGATGGCCCTTCGCCGCCCCGTGTATGTCTAAGAGGTCCCTTCGCCGCCCCCGTGTATGTCTAAGAGGTCCCTTCGCCGCCCCCGTGTATGTCTAAGAGGTCCCTTCGCCGTCCCCGTGTATGTCTAAGAGGTCCATTCGCCGCCCCCGTGTATGTCTAAGAGGTCCCTTCGCCGCCCCCGTGTATGTCTAAGAGGTCCCTTCGCCGCCCCCGTGTATGTCTAAGAGGTCCCTTCGCCGCCCCCGTGTATGTCTAAGATGTCCCTTCGCCGCCCCCGTGTATGTCTAAGAGGTCCCTTCACTACCCCCGTGTATGTCTAAGATGTCCCTTCGCCACCCCCGTGTATGTCTAAGATGTCCCTTCGCCACCCCCGTGTATGTCTAAGATGTCCCTTCGCCACCCCCGTGTATGTCTAAGATGTCCCTTCGCCGCCCCCGTGTATGTCTAAGATGTCCCTTCGCCGTCCCCGTGTATGTCTAAGATGTCCCTTCGCCGTCACCGTGCATGTCTAAGATGTCCCTTCGCCACCCCGTGTATGTCTAAGAGGTCCCTTCGCCGCCCCCGCGTATGTCTAAGAGGTCCCTTCGCCGCCCCCGTGTATGTCTAAGATGTCTCACCACCCTCGTCCACGTCTGTTGCAGTCCAGCTGGAGATGGACCGCTGTCACGGCTACCAGCTGCTGGCCATGCTTCTGAAGCAGAAGCGACCCCTGCTGAACTCTCACATCCTGCACCTGGTATTCGGCCTGGTGGGCACCGTCGACGCCAGGAGGGAGACCAGCTCGATACCGAACGTGCCCGCCTTCACCGAGCTGCTCTGTGACCTGACGATCTGGAATGACGCGCCGGCTGAGCTGAGCCGATCCCTGTATGAGCACCTCCTGGAGCTGGTCACCGATTCAGCCGAGGCCCGGTCCAACCTGGCGGTGATCCGGGATGTCAGCATGACCACCAGGTCAGTGATCAGGACGAGGGGCGAGGGCGGGGGGAGTGTCGTGGTCAGTGGATGGTAGAGGACGGCATGAAGTTGGTTTCAGGGTTTAAAGTTGGTTTCTCGGGTTAACCCTATTTGTAACAGGGGGGGGGGGGGGGGGGGGGCGGATTCCGTCCCCCCCCCCTCATGTTTTTCGCAGATATCTCCAGAACGGCTGGGAGCCGGCCCATGAAATTTTGGGACTTTTCATAGAATTGAACTCCGCATTAAAAGTCAAAATTTTGAGTTCTTAACTTGAACAGAGGCGGTTCCAGGGCGCAGTTTTGGGTGGGTTCGGAGGCGACATTTGGCGAAAATACGGAAATGCGATCTTCACGGTTTCTTCCTAACTGCATCAAGTATGAAGGAGTTACATCGGCTTACCGTGATTGCAACAAGTGCAAATTAGATGATGTTAATGAAATATCATACAAAATTGCATGGCAGAGGCGGTTTCAGCGGCTTGAAAAGGAGGGTTTCCAGGAAGTATTCAATGCTTGGCGGGAAGCCAATAGAGCAATGTAAGGGGCATTTATAGCTATCAAGATGTAAAAGATAGCTTCTGCTTCTATTATTTGCATAATTTATTACATATAGAGTTTCAGGGGCGTGTTCAGGAACATGAAAAGGGGGGTGACTGGCATAGTGATGACGATATGCCAGCGATAACGGCGCAATATACGTTTAGCTTATAATAATATATGCACATATGAGACCAGAAAAGGGAATAAAGTCATTTTTTGCAGAGGCGCGCTCAGGAATGGAAGAAAGGGGGTCATATTATTGCAAGGAAACTAAGAGGCATGGGCGTACAATGACATGACATACTGCAGTTTTCGGATGAGACACGCACCACAGGCTACTCCACGAACGATTATAAGATAATAGGCGAGTCCAGGTAGGGTAAAAGGGGGGTAAGCAATGTTAATTGAAGTTGTAAGTGAAATAGTCACTGTTGACTAGTTAGTATCATAATAGCGGATAATATACTTATCAAAAGGTCTTGCACCGCCCTAGTTTGGATCCTGGATACGCCTATGATGAAGTACAACATGCAAAAAGGAACTATCTATGATCAGTAACATATTTATAGTGCTGGGTAGCAACTTGTCTGCTGTTAATATTTTTCCCAATTTTACCCCCCTTTTTCACTAACCTGGTACCGCCTATGGCAAAAAAATATGATTTTTAACTGTTTTTTCTAATGTCTCAATCACATACCATTTCATTTTGAAAAAAACATCAAAAAATGGTTTTATTACGCATTTACTTCACCCCCATATTGAGTGACCTGCACACGCCTATGATTTTTGAATTTTCAAACATCACCGTCATATATCAATTTCCGATTCAATCTATCGATTCCTATTAGTTGTGTTAAAATCGATCGATAAACATGAAAGCTATGTTGGATCAAAAATTCCATTACAATTTGTAGTTTTTGCCCCCCCCCCCCCCCCCTGTTGCCCCCCTATCCCAAATTTATATCTTTGTATTATTTATAAATGTAGATCGTGTTGAGGGGAACCAAACACCGTTTCATTTTTGAAAATCGGACGGGTAGATCTTGAGATCTCCGGGTCGGGGGGGGGGGGGGGCGGAATCCCCCCCCCCCCCTGTTACAAATAGGGGTAGCCAGGAGCCTGTTACAAATAGGGTTAAAGTGCAGAGAACTTTGTTAAAATTTGAGGGGGAAAACTGGACGCCAAGTGGCCAGAAGCAGTCGGCGTGCCCTAAAACCTTAATCATCATCATCATGATAAAAACATCAGCTTCTCCATTTCACTGTTTTAATTCCAATGTTGATAATGTATTTTTTAGTCTTATATTTAACGAATACTTGAGGCCAGACACGCCTGTATATCCGGATCAAATTCACGATTAAATTCACATTTATTCATACCACGACCATGTCCAGCAAAACCAGACTGTTGCAGATGACCCCTGGCTGACCTCTGTGTGTCTGTGTGTCTGTGTGTGTGTGTGTTTGTGTCTGTGTCTGTGTCTGTGTCTGTGTCTGTGTCTGTGTCTGTGTCTGTGTCTGTCTGTCTGTCTGTATGTCTGTCTGTCTGTGTGTCTGTGTCTGTGTCTGTGTCTGTGTGTCTGTGTCTGTCTGTCTGTGTTTCTGTCTGTCTGTGTGTCTGTCTGTCTGTGTGTCTGTCTGTCTGTGTGTCTGTCTGTCTGTGTGTCTGTCTGTCTGTGTGTCTGTCTGTCTGTGTGTCTGTCTGTCTGTGTGTCTGTCTGTCTGTCTGTCTGTCTGTGTGTCTGTATGTCTGTGTGTCTGTCTGTCTGTGTCTGTCTGTCTGTGTCTGTCTGTCTGTGTATGTCTGTCTGTGTCTGTCTGTCTGTGTCTGTCTGTCTGTGTCTGTCTGTCTGTGTCTGTCTGTCTGTGTCTGTCTGTGTCTGTCTGTGTCTGTCTGTGTCTGTCTGTGTGTGTCTGTGTCTGTCTGTGTCTGTCTGTGTCTGTCTGTGTCTGTCTGTGTCTGGGTGTCTGTGTCTGTCTGTGTCTGTATGTGTCTGTATGTGTCTGTCTGTGTCTGTCTGTGTCTGTCTGTGTCTGTCTGTGTCTGTCTGTGTCTGTGTCTGTGTCTGTCTGTGTCTGTATGTGTCTGTCTGTGTCTGTCTGTGTCTGTCTGTGTCTGTCTGTGTCTGTCTGTGTCTGTCTGTGTCTGTCTGTGTCTGTCTGTGTCTGTCTGTGTCTGTCTGTGTCTGTCTGTGTCTGTCTGTGTCTGTCTGTGTCTGTCTGTGTCTGTCTGTGTCTGTCTGTGTCTGTCTGTGTCTGTATGTGTCTGTCTGTGTCTGTCTGTGTCTGTCTGTGTCTGTCTGTGTCTGTCTGTGTCTGTCTGTGTCTGTCTGTGTCTGTCTGTGTCTGTCTGTGTCTGTCTGTGTCTGTCTGTCTGTGTCTGTCTGTCTGTGTCTGTCTGTGTCTGTCTGTGTCTGTCTGTGTCTGTCTGTGTCTGTCTGTGTCTGTCTGTGTCTGTCTGTGTCTGTCTGTGTCTGTCTGTGTCTGTCTGTGTCTGTCTGTGTCTGTCTGTGTCTGTCTGTGTCTGTCTGTGTCTGTCTGTGTCTGTCTGTGTCTGTCTGTGTCTGTCTGTGTCTGTCTGTGTCTGTCTGTGTCTGTCTGTGTCTGTCTGTGTCTGTCTGTGTCTGTCTGTGTCTGTCTGTGTCTGTCTGTGTCTGTCTGTGTCTGTCTGTGTCTGTCTGTGTCTGTCTGTGTCTGTCTGTGTCTGTCTGTGTCTGTCTGTGTCTGTCTGTGTCTGTCTGTGTCTGTCTGTGTCTGTCTGTGTCTGTCTGTGTCTGTCTGTGTCTGTCTGTGTCTGTCTGTGTCTGTCTGTGTCTGTCTGTGTCTGTCTGTGTCTGTCTGTGTCTGTCTGTGTCTGTCTGTGTCTGTCTGTGTCTGTCTGTGTCTGTCTGTGTCTGTCTGTGTCTGTCTGTGTCTGTCTGTGTCTGTCTGTGTCTGTCTGTGTCTGTCTGTGTCTGGCTGTGTCTGTCTGTGTCTGTCTGTGTCTGTCTGTGTCTGTCTGTGTCTGTCTGTGTCTGTCTGTGTCTGTCTGTGTCTGTCTGTGTCTGTCTGTGTCTGTCTGTGTCTGTCTGTGTCTGTCTGTGTCTGTCTGTGTCTGTCTGTGTCTGTCTGTGTCTGTCTGTGTCTGTCTGTGTCTGTCTGTGTCTGTCTGTGTCTGTCTGTGTCTGTCTGTGTCTGCCTGTGTCTGTCTGTGTCTGTCTGTGTCTGTCTGTGTCTGTCTGTGTCTGTCTGTGTCTGTCTGTGTCTGTCTGTGTCTGTCTGTGTCTGTCTGTGTCTGTCTGTGTCTGTCTGTGTCTGTCTGTGTCTGTCTGTGTCTGTCTGTGTCTGTCTGTGTCTGTCTGTGTCTGTCTGTGTCTGTCTGTGTCTGTCTGTGTCTGTCTGTGTCTGTCTGTGTCTGTCTGTGTCTGTCTGTGTCTGTCTGTGTCTGTCTGTGTCTGTCTGTGTGTCTGTGTCTGTCTGTGTCTGTCTGTGTCTGTCTGTGTCTGTCTGTGTCTGTCTGTGTCTGTCTGTGTCTGTCTGTGTCTGTCTGTGTCTGTCTGTGTCTGTCTGTGTCTGTCTGTGTCTGTCTGTGTCTGTTGTCCGTGTCTGTCTGTGTATCTGTGTATCCAGGCTGCTCCAGACGCTGCGGGACTGCCAGCTGTCGCGTAACACCCAGCTGGTGGTGCTGAAGCTGCTCTCTGTCCTGCTGATGAACTCTCCCAGGCGCGGTGATGTCGTCATGTGAGTGGTAACACGGGCTAGGTTATGTGGTAACACAGGCTAGGTTATGTGGTAACACGGGCTAGGTTATGTGGTAACACGGGTTTGATTCAGTGGTAACACGGGCTAGGTTCTGTGGTAACACGGACTAGGTGCTGTGGTAACACAGGTTTGATTCTGTGGTAACACGGGCTAGGTTCTGTGGTAACATGGGCTAGGTTCTGTGGTAACACAGGCTAGGTTCTGTGGTAACACAGGTTTGATTCTGTGGTAACACGGGCTAGGTTCTGTGGTAACACAGGTTTGATTATGGGGTAACACGGGCTAGGTTCTGTGGTAACACTGGCTAGGTTATGTGGTAACACGGGCTAGGTTCTGTGGTAACATGGGTTTGATTATGTGGTAACACAGGCTAGGTTCTGTGGTAACATTGGCTACGTTCTGTGGTAACATGGGCTTGGTTCTGTGGTAACACAGGTTTGATTCAGTGGTAACATGGGCTAGGTTCTGTGGTAACACAGGTTTGATTCTGTGGTAACACAGGCTAGGTTATGTGGTAACACTGGCTAGGTTCTGTGGTAACACGGGCTAGGTTCTGTTGTAACACAGGTTTGATTCAGTGGTAACACGGGTTTGATTATGTGGTAACACGGGCTAGGTTCTGTGGTAACACGGGCTAGGTTCTGTGGTAACACAGGCTAGGTTCTGTGGTAACACGGGCTAGGTTCTGTGGTAACACGGCTAGGTTATGTGGTAACACAGGTTTGATTCAGTGGTAACACAGGCTAGGTTCTGTGGTAACACAGGCTAGGTTCTGTGGTAACACAGGTTTGATTATGTGGTAACACGGGCTAGGTTCTGTGTTAACACGGGCTAGGTTCTGTGGTAACACGGGCTAGGTTCTGTGGTAACACAGGTTTGATTATGTGGTAACACGGGCTAGGTTCTGTGGTAACACTGGCTAGGTTCTGTGGTAACACGGGCTAGGTTTCGTGGTAACACGGGTTTGATGCAGTGGTAACACGGGTTTGATTCTGTGGTAACACGGACTAGGTTCTGTGGTAACACGGGCTAGGTTCTGTGGTAACACGGGCTAAGTTCTGTGGTAACACAGGTTTGATTCTGTGGTAACACGGGCTAGGTTCTGTGGTAACACGGGCTAGGTTCTGTGGTAACACGGGCTAGGTTCTGTGGTAACACGGGCTAGGTTCTGTGGTAACACGGGTTTGATTCTGTGGTATCACGGGCTAGGTTCTGTGGTAACACTGGCTAGGTTCTGTGGTAACACGGGCTAGGTTCTGTGGTAACACGGGTTTGATTCAGTGGTAACACGGGTTTGATTCTGTGGTAACACGGGCTAGGTTCTGTGGTAACACGGGCCAGGTTCTGTGGTAACACGGGTTTGATTATGTGGTAACGGGCTAGGTTCTGTGGTAACACGGAACGGGGTTGCGTTGTTACAAGGCGGAGGCACCGTCGGGAATAACGTTTTGTTTTTGCTCGGGCTGTGCAGAAGGTGGTTACAGTTTTCGAAATGGCTTGTGCATGACTTGAGTTCAATACGATTTTTCACATGGCAAGATTATTCAGTAACTTCTAGCGGCGTGTATTTGTTTTAGAATAGTGTCTAACTGTCAAGTCGAATCGGTGGAAATCACGAACTAGATTCTTCGCATGCTTTTTTAGTCAGAATTGTGTTCAACCCTCATTAATCAATTCATTCTCGTCTGGCAGGTTCTCTCAAATTTAAAATATGTCCCCGTCCTATCAGGCTGTCAGACTGACTGTTCCCTCTGTCCGAAAGTTCCTGTCAGGCTGACCTTGTCCCTGCTTGACTCCCTGTTTGGCTGACCTCCCCGTGTACCTCCGGCAGTTTCGGCCAGTTTCTGGCCGGCTCGCTGCCCGCCCCGGGGGCGCCGGAGGCGGGTTTGGAGCTGACCGGACCCGAGGTGTCTGCCTCCCCGGACACCGCCGCCACGAGACAGACGATCCTACTCCGGAACAAGTGCCTCCAGATCGTGGCCAACGTGGCCGAGCAGGACGCCCAGTCGGACCCGGCGCGGCTCGACGAGTGGATGGCGCTGCTCGGATACGACTGGCTGCTGCTGTTTCTGCAGGTAAGTCGGCTGTGAGGGGCTGTATTTTATTGTGTTGTGCAGTTGTTCTGTTCTGTTCTGGTCTGTCCTGTTCTGTTCTGTCCTGTCCTGTCCTGTCCTGTTCTGTTCTGTCCTGTTATGTTCTGTTCTGTTATGTCCTGTTCTGTTATGTCCTGTTCTGTTCTGTTCTGTTCTGTCCTGTCCTGTCCTGTTATGTTATGTTCTGTTATGTTCTGTTCTGTTCTGTTCTGTTCTGTCCTGTTCTGTCCTGTCCTGTTATGTTCTGTTCTGTTCTGTTCTGTTCTGTTCTGTAATGTACTGTTCTGTATAATGCACTCTGCTATACTGTGTTTTCTTCATTCAGGTATGTCGCCGTGATGAACTTGCCTGCCCTGCCCTGTGCCCTGCCCTGTGCCCTGCCCTGTGCCCTGCCCTGTGCCCTGCCCTGTGCCCTGCCCTGTGCCCTGCCCTGTGCCCTGTGCCCTGTGCCCTGTGCCCTGTGCCCTGTGCCATGTGCCCTGTGCCCTGCCCGGTGCCCCGCCCTGTGCCCCGCCCTGTTCCCTAACCTACCCTAACCTGCCCTAACATACCCTGATCTATCCTAACCTACCCTGACCTACCCTGACCTACCCTGACCTACCCTGACCTACCCTGACCTACCCTGACCTACCCTGACCTACCCTGACCTACCCTGACCTACCCTGACCTACCCTGACCTACCCTGACCTACCCTGACCTACCCTGACCTACCCTGACCTACCCTGACCTACCCTGACCTACCCTGACCTACCCTGACCTACCCTGACCTACCCTGACCTACCCTGACCTACCCTGACCTACCCTGACCTACCCTGACCTACCCTGACCTACCCTGACCTACCCTGACCTGGTCTGACCTGTCATGTCATTTTCTGTCCTGTCCTGTCCCACCTTATGCACGCAAAATTGCCTATGTTTTGTTCTAAACATAGGCCCATGTCTTACCATGTCTGCATAGTTAAAGGGACTATCCCACCTTAACATTATATTTGAGTTGAGATAGCCATTTTGATGGCTTGGCATTGAAATTAAGTATGGTATCAGTTAAAACAACCACAATGATCTAATCAAAAAGATATCCGCGTTTGATTTTGACATCTGTAATAAATAAGTGTCCATGTGTATTTGAATAGGGACTCTAAACCGACAGCGTCGTCTCTATTTACCCAACTGTTAATGATAGTCGACTTGTTTTAAGGTGAACCTTTGAGATATTTGCTACGTTTCAATGGTTTGGTAGTTGGTTTGTTTTGTATTCAAGGCGCTAGAATTGTCTCGAAATAATTGTGCCCATACTTTGGCAGCGTAAAGGATTTCTGTGTAGCTCTCTAGAGCTCAATATGACGTAATCAACCCAAATATTAAAACTTAACTTTGTATTAAATTGAGCACTGTTTGCGAGAAACAAATATCATAATCGTGTTCGACAGCAATTACTTCATATTGTGCACCACAAGCGGCGTACATTTGACAACTTGTGGGAAGGTGGGACAGTCACTTTAATGTTTTGAACCTGGCTAATTGAATCCTTGCTTCTCATGCAATATTAGTGAAACATGCCATTTACGAAATTGTATACGCTGATCGACACATTTTTCTTCCCGTGTGACATTGACAGTGATGACGTTATTAACTTAAATGATGCCGCCTAAACGCATCGACGCAAATCAACGATGATGCGGTGGTACAATAATGTATAGTGTTATTAACCAGGCATTATATACATATAATGTATTATTGATGTTAACCCGGCATTGACTGGAGTCTCAGCGGAACGCCATTGACTGGGGGGGATGGGTGTTAAACGCCCCTTCTCCCTGGTTATCTTCCGAACTAATGATCGCAGCGAGACGCGCAAGGCGGCATTCGAAAGCCCTCAATAAGACGAATCTAAAGCACGCTCAAAAATGCCAAATTAAAGCCACATGTCAGGTCACGGTCAGGTCACGGTCAGGTCACGGTCAGGTCACGGTCAGGTCAAAGGTCAAAATCGACGTATTTGAATGTATTGGCCATGGCCGTACTTTCCATCCGAAGCCTTCTATTGCGACCATGATCACCCAAAGTGCTCTCAAAGCAATGATACACATCCCGCATGAGCTAAAGTGAGATTGTTGGCAAAGGTCAAGGTCAGGTCACAAAAGGTCACTGCGCAAAATATCTACGAAAGTCATGCAACACATGTTTTATGGTTTATTTTCCACGTAAAATTCGATAGTGATAATCATTGTACCACCTGACTGCTTTTACGCAAAGTTAGCGTCAAGTTCAGGTCAAGGTTACACATATAAATGTGATATGTTCGTATATTGCTTTTCCATTGATGATTCCCTGATGTGGTTAGGTAGTTTGCAATGCAAATGTCCGATATCATGAATATGACCATTCCTTTATCCTAGGCTCCAAGATCATATAACCATTCTTGCGTTTTCTAACTACTCATAGTTTGTAGTATCTACGTATCCTTTCCTCCTAATGGGTACCACTCATGTTTTTCTCAACAATTGGGACTATTGCTACAGTCTGATCACTTAGATTATATGGTTAACTTGTTTACTAAATATATAAATGGTTGGCATACACTTGCCCATATTTGAAGATTTGTTTACTCTGGATGTGCCGAACTTTGATAATGTAGTTTCACAGTGCAAGTATTACACAATCCCTACTGATCGGCCCAAAACTGATAACAAATTCTCAATCATACACCTCAATGTGGGTCCGTTCGGGCCGCTCATAATCAGATCTTTCCCATATACCACGGAAGGACGAGCGAGCGCTTCGCGCTCGCTCGTAATAACCAAACGACGCAACGAACCGTTTGGCCCGCCGGTGGTCACATTATTTGAATTGCAACGGACAAGCTGCAGACCAGTCCTGATTCCTTCATGTCAGATAAGGCTGCATTAGTACCTATATTGAGAATGAGGTCACCCATCGCGTCTGCTATTGGTCTGTACACAAGACGGGCGTGTCGTGATATGAGCTAGCATAACGGAGCATGCTCATGGGAAGTACCTACCTGGTCAATGCTGATGCATGCGTTTCAAAAGGCACTGTATTGATGTGCGGCACACATGATAGTGTCACTGTCAACAGCAGTTTTGAGTTTGTACGGCTGTCGAGTGTGATAGTTGGTAGGTCTTGCACTAGAGCATGCTGGCCCCTCGCTATCGTGATTCGTGTATCAGGTATTAAGCGTCGACATACTATCTCGGCACCCCGAGGCCCGAAGTATTCGGATTCGGATTCGGATATCAATCCCGAAGTATTCGGATAACCCAAAAGCCGAACTCATGTTCATCATGATCCTGGATCATGTCTGTCTAGTACACCTATATTAAAAGCACAGCCAGTGCTTCAGTTACATATCATTTCAGCTAAGTGCGCCGCAGAGTGCGGGCGCGATTGCTGCTCGCGCCTCTGTTGTATTGTCTGACCTTCCCTGCGCCGCTGAGCGTGGTCTGGCAGACTACAGTACACATGCACCAAGACCAGTACTCTGCGTCGTGTAAGGACGTACCGGCTGTACCAACATCATTACATCTGCGTTGTACTGGCTGTACCGGCTCCAGCACTCCTGAGACATGCCAAGTCAGACTTCTGAGTGGTTGGGAAGTTGACAGAAGAGGGAAGTCTACACTGAGTTACGCTTTGTTACGGCGCATGAACAGATTGGGTGTTGATTGCTTATCGGAGTCTTAGGGAGCGCCGACTACTTTAGTCACTGCGCCCAAACAGAAGGACGGCCAACCTTGCATTGTGCTATCTCCTGGCTTTTGGCTGCATTGCTATTGTGATGGAGAACGAGACCCCGGCCGCTGCGTCCATAGCAGAACAGAGTCTGCGTCAATCCGAACAATATCTACCGCCGAGGCGTGACGGACGGAGGATGACGTCAGAGCCTTGACTGCGTGCTGACGTCACAGCACTCTGAGACCGGGCGGAGAGGCTCATGATATGAGCTAGCATATGATAGAGCGTGATATGATAGAAGTATACATGTCCAGCCCGGCATCTGCAGTCTGGGGGGGGGGGGGGGGGGGGGGGTACGCGCGCCAGAGAGCTGGTGCGTGCTCTCTCCGGCCGTGATGTGGCCCGAGACGTGTTGAGCGACGGTGTGGAGGTGGTCTTGGAGGCTGCTTAGAGGACCTTCCATGGAAGAGTGGCTACGGCGACGACATTGCCAGGAGGGAAGAGTCGTCACAGTCCGTTAAGTCCGTTAAGCGCAGTCCAGCCCAGCTCAGCCCAGCACAGCCCAGCCCAGCTCAGCACAGCACAGCACAGCACAGTCCAGCACAGTCCAGCACAGTCCAGCACAGCACAGCACAGCCCGGCCCGGCCCGGCCCGGCCCGGCCCAGCCCAGCCCAGGTAGCCCACCTAGCCCAGCCCAGCCCAGCCCAGCCCAGCCCAGCCCAGCCCAGCCCAGCCCAGCCCAGCCCAGCCCAGCCCAGCCCAGCCCAGCCCACCTAGCCCAGCCCAGCCCACCTAGCCCAGCCCAGGTAGCCCACCTAGCCTAGCCCAGCACAGCCCAGCACAGGTAGCCCACCTAGCATAGCCCAGCCCATCCCAGCCCAGCCCAGCCCAGCCCAGCCCAGCCCAGCCCAGCCCAGCCCAGCCCAGCCCAGCCCAGCCCAGGTAGCCCACCTAGCCTAGCCCAGCACAGCCCAGCCCAGCCCAGGTAGCCCACCTAGCATAGCCCAGTCCAGCCCAGCCCAGGTAGTCCACCTAGCCCACCTAGCCTAGCCCAGCCCAGCCCAGCCCAGCCCAACCCAGCCCAGCCCAGGTAGCCCACCTAGCCCAGCCCAGCCCAGCCCAGCCCAGCCCAGCCCAGCCCAGCCCAGCCCAGCCCAGCCCATCCCATCCCATCCCATCTCATCCCATCCCAGCCCAGCCCAGCCCAGCCCAGGTAGCCCACCTAGCCTAGCCCACCTAGCCTAGCCCAGCCTAGCCCAGCCCAGGTAGCCCACCTAGCCTAGCCCAGCCCAGCCCAGCCCATCACAGGTAGCCCACCTAGCTTAGCCCAGCCCAGCCCAGCCCAGCCCATCACAGGTAGCCCACCTAGCTTAGCCCAGCCCAGCCCAGCCCAGGTAGCCCACCTAGCCTAGCCCAGCCCAGCCCAGCCCAGCCCAGCCCAGCCCAGCCCAGGTAGCCCACCTAGCCAAGCCCATCCCATCCCAGTTCAGCCCAGGTAGCCCACCTAGCCTAGCCCAGTCCAGGTAGCCCACCTAGCCTAGCCCAGCCCAGCCCAGCCCAGCCCAGCCCAGCCCAGCCCAGCCCAGCCCAGCCCAGGTAGCCCACCTAGCCCAGCCCAGCACAGCCCACCTAGCCCAGCCCAGGTAGCCCACCTAGCCCAGCCCAGCCCAGCCCAACCCAACCCAACCCAACCCAACCCAACCCAACCCAACCCAACCCAACCCAACCCAACCCAGCCCAGCCCAGCCCAGCCCAGCCCAGCCCAGCCCAGCCCAGCCCAGCCCAGCCCAGCCCAGCCCAGCCCAGCTCGCCCATCTCAGTCCATTCCAGTGCAGCCCAGTCCATTCCAGTGCAGCCCAGCCCAGCCCACCAACCAACCAACCATGTTTCAGTACTCTGTGACCATTTAACCATGTGGTCGGTCCACCGTGGCCCGCCGTGACCTGCTGCGACCTGTGACCTGTCTGTGACTTGTGTGTAACCTGTGTGTGACCTATACGGTGACCTGCATAGTGTATATGGTACGATGTGACCTAGTGTGACCTACTGTGACCCGACGTGGCTTGCTGTGACCTGCTGTATCCTCCCGCGACCTGTGACCTCCCGTGGCCTCTAATGACCTCTTTTGACCTCTCATGATATATCATGACCTCCCATGACCTTCTGCGACCTCACATGACCTCTGCTGACAATTGCATCTTCTGACCTCCCATGACCTCCCGTGACCTCCCATGACCTCCCAAGACCTCCCATGACCTACTGTAACCTCCATAACCCGTCATGACCCCTACTGACCTCCCATGACCTCCACCAGGGTCACCTGCACCAGACTACCGTGGTTCTGGCTGCACAGCTGCTCTTTACGCTGCTCTGCTCGCCGCCGCTGCTAGCAAGGTTCAGGGACGGAGGCTGCACTGGCGGCTGGCTTCAACAGACAGAGAGTGTCATCAAATCCCGGCTGGGATCCGTGCTAGGTGAGAGCTGTGAGAGGCGAGAGGTGTGCTAGGTGATAGGTGTGAGAGGTGTGCTAGGTGTGAGAGGTGTGCTAGGTGTGCTAGGTGAGAGACGTGCTAGGTGAGAGACGTGCTAGGTGAGAGCTGTGAGAGGTGTGCTAGGTGATAGCCGTGATAGGTGAGGGGTGTGCTAGGTGAGAGCCGTGCTAGGTGTGAGGTGAGAGGTGTGAGAGGTGTGCTAGGTGAAAGCCGTGCTAGGTGAGAGGTGTGCTAGGTGAGAGCTGTGCTAGGTGAGAGATTTGCTAGATGAGAGGTGTGCTAGGTGATAGGTGTGCTAGGTGAGAGGTGTGCTAGGTGAGAGGTGTGCTAGGTGAGAGGTGTGCTAGGTGAGAGCCGTGATGGGTGAGAGGTGTGCTAGGTGAGAGGTGTGCTAGGTGAGAGCCGTGATGGGTGAGAGCTGTGCTAGGTGAGAGCTGTGCTAGGTGAGAGCCGTGCTAGGTGAGAGCCGTGCTAAGTGAGAGGTGTGCTAGGTGAGAGGTGTGCTAGGTGAGAGCCGTGATGGGTGAGAGCTGTGCTAGGTGAGAGGTGTGCTAGGTGAGAGCCGTGATGGGTGAGAGCTGTGCTAGGTGAGAGGTGTGCTAGGTGAGAGGTGTGCTAGGTGAGAGCTGTGCTAGGTGAGAGCCGTGCTAGGTGAGAGGTGTCATCATCATCATCATCAACCCGTTTATTGCGCAACACACCAAAGAAAACATGTCATAGTGCGGGAGAATTGGCACACAAGCACATATGCGCTTTAGTCATGGTACCAACTCTCAAACAAACAAAATATTAAATCGCTACAACCGCCGCCGCAGTGTCGGACATCGCGAGCACTTGTCAAGTTGCTGGTCAGCCCCCGGTCGCCGCCGCACGCCTCCCCGGGTGCACCACGCCCGCCCGTCGCCACGACGAAGGTTTAGGTGTCGTTAAAAACGACGTGAGCTTAGGATAAATGTCTGAAAATGTTTAGCCACCGCCCGACCGTCACCGCTGTCCAGGTTTGTGCCATGAAGGATGATTTGTAGTTGTGTGTGTGTTGGGGTTTGTCGTATGTCGCGATGTAGAGCTTGTGTAATGTTGTGGAACAGCGAGATTCTCTGGTTTGTGTATAATGGACATGCAAATATGAAATGTCGAACACTCTCTGTTTCATGACCACAGAGGCAAGCTGGAGAATCTGTTTTTTGAATTTTGAAAAGGTGTGAATTTAGACGAGACATTTCGTTTCTTAACCGCGAGTGTAGAATGTTGCCTGTTGTTGACCCAAATGTGTAGAAGTCTGGTGGCTGCGGTGACCCCAGATGCTTTTCGATATATTTTTTGAACGCAGCCCGGGTTAGGCTTCTGGCAGCTACGGAAAGTTCGTTGTACTGTTTGTTTGTGATGATGAAAAATGACCGTTGATAGGAAGTGGTGTGTGGCCGTTCGTGGGTGTGTGCATTTGCGTTTCTAAGCGTTCTGCGTGTGTCTTGTTCCCGTGTGTGTGGTATTATTTCTGTGATGTAGCTGGGCGCGTGAGATTCTGGTTGGTTCAGTTTGTGGTAGAGTGCAAGTCTGTGCATGTGCCGTCTGGTAGTCAATTTGTCCCAGCCTAGCTCTGGTCGTAGTTTGTCGGAGGATGTTCTGAAAAGTGCGCCTGTCATCAGTCTAGCCGCTCTGTTTTGTAGGGTCTCGAGTCTTGTCGCGCCGTGTATGGTGATATGTCCGTCGTAAATGGTGTCGCAATAGTCAAAGTGAGGTCTGATGTAGGTTTTGTATATTTGGTCGAGAATGGGCCGGGGTAAATATTGTGCTATGGGATACAATGGACTGAGTGACTTGTTTACTTTCTTACAAATTTCGTTTATGTGCTGATGAAAGCGGAGATCTTTGGAAAACGTCATTCCGAGATGTTTGTGGTTATCGTGCAATGGTACCGTTTCACCTCCGAAAGTGAGTGTTGGCGGCTGGTGTTCGCGTTTGTGAGAGAATGTTTGCTGAGTTGTTTTGGCGGTGTTGAAGGTTATTGCCCGTTCTCGACCATATTCGTGGATGGCGTCTAGGTCGTGTTGAAGTGACAGTTGGGTTGTACTTAAGTCAGTTGTTGCGTGGGGGGGCGTAAAGAGAAGTATCGTCGGCGAAAAAAAGAACGTCGTTTTGTGTCCGTTTCGAGAGGCCGTCAAGATATATCAATGCGAGGAGTGGCCCGAGAACGGAACCCTGTGGGCAACCGGCGTTAATGATTTGATGTGCTGAAGTGTCGTTTATGCGTACGCTATGCTTCCTGTCTGTTAGGTAAGATGCAAGCCATTCCAAAAGTTTACCAGAGAGTCCGAAATCATTTTTGCATTTAAATAATAGTCCTCTATGCCAAATTTTATCGAAATATTTCGCGATATCTAAATAGATTGCGGTAAAATTGTGTCCAGTGTCTAGTGATTTGTACAGGTTGTGTGTCAGGTATAGAAGCTGCTGCTCTGTGCTGTGATGCTGCCGGCACCCACTCTGTTTTTCTGTGTTTTCTGTGAGAAGTGAGTGTTCGGTCAGATGGGCATATATTTGTTATATATTATTTTTTCAAACACTTTCGAAAGAGCTGAGAGGATACTTATAGGTCTGTAGCAAGTGTAATCCGAAGGCGAGCCCTTGTTCTTAAATATTGGTCTAATGTGCGCTATTTTAAACGTACTAGGATAGGTTCCTGTTGTAAGTGATTTATTGAATAATGTGGATAGAGGCTTCGCAATTATGAGTGCTATCATCTTAAGTAATTTAACGGGAATCTTGTCGGGACCGGTGGACTTATTCGGGTCTAGAGCATTCAAAAATGTTAGGACTTCTTGTTCGTCTGTGTTAATATTTTCTAGAGTTGGTACCGGCGTCGTGTGAGCTGGGCTGTCTGGAGGCTGGCGTGAGTCTGGTATGTTTAGCGTTGACTGGGCTACAAAGTGGCTGTTCAACAGGGTTGCCTTTTCGTGGTCGTTGGCTATAATTTCTCCATCAGGCCCCTCGAGTGGCGGTATTGTGTCGGTTCGTACACGTCCCGTGATTGTCCGCAATGTCTGATGATATTTGTGTGGATTGGGCTTTTGCGCTAATAATTTGTGTACTTGTCTCTGCATATATTCATTTTTGAACCGTCTATTAGTGGATGTTACAATGTTGCGCTGGTGTCGCCATCTATCCCAGTTGTATTCCGTTTGTGTCTGCTTGGCAATTTTGAATAGACGCTCGCGTTTCCGAATATGTCTTTTTAGCTCAGCGGTCACCCACGGTTTTTGGTTTGACTTTTGTTGTTTACGTATGGTTGGTATTGAGGCGATAGCGGCGTCATATATGGCATTTGTAAATTGAGTCGTTGCCGTCTCTACGTCATTGTCTAAAATGCGTGTCCAGTCAGTCTCTATGAGAAGTCTAGTCAGGAGTGGTGCGTCCATGTTCGTATAGTCCCATAACGTCTTGGTGTCGTCGGTGTTGTGTGATGGTGGTGTGATGTTGAGTGACGCGAAAATGGGGAAATGGTCAAGGTGCGCGAATGGAGACGGTGTTCCGCAATGAGTGACGATTGCTGCGTTGTTCGTGAAAATGAGATCTCTCAGGTTTGCCGCGTTGGTGGATATTCGCGTGGGCGCCTTAATCAGCTGATGCAGACCCAGGGCGTCGGCAGTGTCTTTTAATGAACGATCGAATGGTGCTGTGCCGCTGCTGTGAAACTGCATCTGATGGCTTAAGTATACATTTCCAGCGTTGAGATCACCTAAGATCAGTGTGGCAGTGGGTGCATGTCGTTGTGATTCGTGGAAAGCTTCTGATAAATTATTTAGGAAATCCTGTAGCCTATTTGCGGTTTGATTAGGGGGTAAATAAAGGCAGCATATGATTAGTGTGAATGATTTCGTTTTTATTTTTGCCCAAATCCACTCCTCGTTTCCAAACTCGAGATGCTGCAATCGTTGAACCGGTAAAGATGAGTGAACGTAAAGGGCGACTCCACCGCCATGTCTAGTTCGATGTTTTGTTAAGGGTGCGTGGTATCCGTGAATGGCGTACAGACTACTGTCTACCGTGTTGTCTAGTTTAGTTTCGGTTAATGCCAATATTTGTATGTCATTAGCTAGCACAAATTGGTGTAGCTCGTCCATCTTGTGGTCTGAAGTGACACTGTTGATGTTCGCATGTGATACAGAGAGCGTTTGTGACTGCGACGGCCCAGGGTTAACCTCAATCCCACTAATAATGAGTACAATCTGTAAGTTTTCTAGTGCTCCTAGGCGTGTCCATTGTGCGTTAGAGATATGACAGATATGAAAATGGGCAAGTGCATGGTTAACTTTAGTTGTCGTAACGGGCAGGGCGGACTTCCCTGAGATGTGAAGCGGCGTTTCGTTCTGTGAGGTGGCGGATGTGTCGTGCAGCGGCGACGGCTGGTCAGCGGTCGAGAATTTGGAGGGTGGCGTGGGCGGCTGGCGTCGCGGGCGAGCGGGCATCCCCGGAGAGGCGGCGGCGACCACAGTGGGCTGCATACCGTGCATGATTCGCGGCGGCGGCGGCGGCGAGCTGCACTGCAAGGGGTACATGTATTGTCATCACTAAACAATGCATAATTGAAAACAAACGAGGCAAGCACAGCACGAGCATTCAACCATCAGGACTTCTTGTACGTTTCTTGCGCGGGCTCGAGGGCCCTTTTTTAATCTATGTTTAGTTTACGGATGAACATATGACTCAATGAACAAGTAAAGGCACGTGCATATTCAATTTAACAAACAAACAATTTAACATAGTCAACTTGAACATTTACAGCTTGGATAAATTGCATACCAAGTAACAGCTAAGAAACTAAATCCCACCGCATATCAAACCGGACCGCGCGTATAGGTGCTGCAGGTAGCAACGTGAACTGTGGTAAAGTTTCTTCTACGACATGGAGTTTTACGTTAAATTAGCTTCGCTTTGTAACAAAACTACACGTTTTCATTTAACCACGTGGGAACTATGGATGTGTGACGGTAATATTACAGACCAAAAAGACAAAACAAAAATAATAACTTGGTATAGTACCGGACGGGTCAAACCTCACAGCCGAGCCACCAGATCGATCACCCGTCACACGATGTCCGGCGAGCGGCATCCGTCGGCGGAGAGTCCGCGGGCACGACCGCAGCCGGATCACTCTAGGTGGAGACCCAGGCTTAGTGAAGCTGGAGGCGATATATAGGAGCGAGTCAAAACTGTGACTGACTCCAGCCGACCCACCGCGCCAGGAGCGGTGTGACAGAGCCGGGGGCCGGGCAGCAGCGGTGTCAACTGTCAGGACTCGCCGGCACGGCGACGACACGGCTAGCACCGCAGCTTAACCACCGCACCGGCTGCCCCAACCCCGCAGCCCATCCGCACAGACTCGCACGACAAACGCTCGCTTCACTCACTCAACGACCCTGGTGGTGCTCAGTTTCATGATTGATAACACTGGCGGCGTCAGTCACGCTACTATTGTCTGCATCACCCATCCCAGTCACCAATAGTGCGGCGATCTACATGGTCCAACACGTCCACCAACCAGCCCCGCAGCAGCGAGCCAACTCAGCCGACCCCGCCGACCCATCGCGCCAGGGGCGGCGTCAGGTGCGCGAGTCGTGCGCCCAACAGAGACGGTGACGAGTCGCCCCGGCCGGTGCAGGTGCACTGGGAATGCCACGAAAGTTCGCATGCACCGGACTCATCCGCTCCACAGCCCGGTCACACAATGGTCCCTGTCACCCGTCTCGGCTATCGGCGCTCTCGAGCCACACGTCCGCCGCGCCCGCAGCGGTAGGCGGCCTCGGCTGAACTTGGCCGACCCCGACCAACCCGCCGCGCCAGGCCCGCAGAGCAGGGCGTTCAACAGAGGCGGCGCGGATTCGCGGGCGGAGGAGCACTGCTGATCACTGGGCGCCCCTGTGCTCAGCAGTGCAGTGCAGCAGTGTGTGCTAGGTGAGAGCGGTGCTAGGTGAGATCCGTGCTAGGTGAGAGGTGTGCTAGGTGAGAGGTGTGCTAGGTGAGAGGTGTGCTAGGTGAGAGGTGTGCTAGGTGAGACGTGTGCTAGGTGAGAGGTGTGAGAGGTGTGCTAGGTGAGAGGTGTGCTAGGTGAGAGCTGTGCTAGGTGAGAGCTGTGCTAGGTGAGAGGTGTGCTAGGTGAGAGGTGTGCTAGGTGAGAGCCGTGCTAGGTGAGAGGTGTGCTAGGTGAGAGGTGTGCTAGGTGAGAGATGTGCTAGATGAGAGACATGCTAGGTGAGAGACCTGCTAGGTGAGAGCCGTGCTAGGTGAGAGACGTGCTAGGTGAGATGTGTGCTAGGTGAGAGGTGTGCTAGGTGAGAGGTGTGCTAGGTGAGAAACGTGCTAGGTGAGAGCCGTGCTAGGTGAGAGGTGTGCTAGGTGAGAGACGTGCTAGGTGAGAGCCGTGCTCGGTGAGAGACGTGCTAGGTGAGAGACGTGCTAGGTGAGAGCCGTGCTAGGTGAGAGGTGTGCTAGGTGAGAGGTGTGCTAGGTGAGAAACGTGCTAGGTGAGAGGTGTGCTAGGTGAGAGACGTGCTAGGTGAGAGCCGTGCTCGGTGAGAGGTGTTCTAGGTGAGAGACGTGCTAGGTGAGAGGTGTGCTAGGTGAGAGGTGTGCTAGGTGAGTGGTGTGCTAGGTGAGAGACGTGCTAGGTGAGAGGTGTGCTAGGTGAGAGCTGTGCTAGGTGAGAGATGTGCTAGGTGAGATGTGTGCTAGGTGAGAGACCTGCTAGGTGAGAGGTGTGCTAGGTGAGAGACGTGCTAGGTGAGAGATGTGCTAGGTGAGAGCTGTGCTAGGTGAGAGACCTGCTAGGTGAGAGATGTGCTAGGTGAGAGACGTGCTAGGTGAGAGACGTGCTAGGTGAGAGGTGTGCTAGGTGAGAGACGTGCTAGGTGAGAGATGTGCTAGGTGAGAGCTGTGCTAGGTGAGAGACCTGCTAGGTGAGATGTGTGCTAGGTGAGAGGTGTGCTAGGTGATAGCCGTGCTAGGTGTGAGCCGTGCTAGGTGAGAGCTGTGCTAGGTGAGAGGTGTGCTAGGTGAGAGGTGTGCTAGGTGAGAGATGTGCTAGGTGAGAGACATGCTAGGTGAGAGACCTGCTAGGTGAGAGCCGTGCTAGGTGAGAGACGTGCTAGGTGAGATGTGTGCTAGGTGAGAGGTGTGCTAGGTGAGAGGTGTGCTAGGTGAGAAACGTGCTAGGTGAGAGCCGTGCTAGGTGAGAGGTGTGCTAGGTGAGAGACGTGCTAGGTGAGAGCCGTGCTCGGTGAGAGGTGTTCTAAGTGAGAGACGTGCTAGGTGAGAGCCGTGCTAGGTGAGAGGTGTGCTAGGTGAGAGGTGTGCTAGGTGAGAAACGTGCTAGGTGAGAGCCGTGCTAGGTGAGAGGTGTGCTAGGTGAGAGACGTGCTAGGTGAGAGCCGTGCTCGGTGAGAGGTGTTCTAGGTGAGAGACGTGCTAGGTGAGAGCCGTGCTAGGTGAGAGGTGTGCTAGGTGAGAGGTGTGCTAGGTGAGTGGTGTGCTAGGTGAGAGACGTGCTAGGTGAGAGGTGTGCTAGGTGAGAGACGTGCTAGGTGAGAGATGTGCTAGGTGAGAGCTGTGCTAGGTGAGAGATGTGCTAGGTGAGATGTGTGCTAGGTGAGAGACCTGCTAGGTGAGAGGTGTGCTAGGTGAGAGACGTGCTAGGTGAGAGATGTGCTAGGTGAGAGCTGTGCTAGGTGAGAGACCTGCTAGGTGAGAGATGTGCTAGGTGAGAGGTGTGCCAGGTGAGAGACGTGCTAGGTGAGAGGTGTGCTAGGTGAGAGACGTGCTAGGTGAGAGATGTGCTAGGTGAGAGCTGTGCTAGGTGAGAGACCTGCTAGGTGAGATGTGTGCTAGGTGAGAGGTGTGATCGATGAGAGGTGTTCTAGGTGAGAGACGTGCTAGGTGAGAGCCGTGCTAGGTGAGGTGTGCTAGGTGAGAGACGTGCTAGGTGAGAGCCGTGCTCGGTGAGAGGTGTTCTAGGTGAGAGACGTGCTAGGTGAGAGCCGTGCTGGGTGAGAGGTGTGCTAGGTGAGAGGTGTGCTAGGTGAGAGGTGTGTTAGGTGAGAGCTGTGCTAGGTGAGAGGTGTGCTAGGTGAGAGGTGTGCTATGTGAGGGGTGTGCTAGGTGAGAGGTGTGCTAGGTGAGAGCCGTGCTGGGTGAGAGGTGTGCTAGGTGAGAGGTGTGCTAGGTGAGAGGTGTGTTAGGTGAGAGCTGTGCTAGGTGAGAGGTGTGCTAGGTGAGATGTGTGCTAGGCGAGAGGTGTGCTAGGTGAGAGGTGTGCTAGGTGAGATGCATTAATCGGATGAAGACAAACAAATACGCTTAATAATGATACATAAAATTGGTCACGTGACCATTGGTCACGTGTCAAATTTTGACCATTGATCACGTGACACGTGACCAAAATTGGTCACGTGTCACGTGGCTTGCCGGCCAGAATGTCAAACTACAGTAAGCGTCACATAAAAAAATTCGCCTTGCATCTCTGGGCTATTATGGGTTAAAGGGAATAGTTCACCTTTAACATGGAATTTTGAACTGAGATAGCAGATTTGTAGAGCAGATCTAAAAATGGGTTGTGGTGAAAGAATTACCACCCTACATTAAGTAATTTCGACACAGGACTAGTGGGCCCGGTTTCAATTCCGCTGTTCCGGGCCACGATCAGTTCCTTTCGCTCGCCGCCGGAGGCAGGTACACTCTGGCACGTAGTCTCTGGTCACGACGCCTCGTTAATATCCGCTCAGCCGCCCGGACGGCGCGGCGGCCCCTTGTCAGAGACTGTACTTGGCGTCAGGCGGAGCGGGGGAACCGTAACGCCAGCTGCTATCGTACGATTTCTCGTGAAATAGAAAGAGAAACTTACTTCTTTCTCCACATATATCCATCAGTTGTCCAAACCAAAGTCATATTCGTAGTTTTGAGCTCAAGATGCACCGTATGGTAGAACTTCGAGATAACTTTCAAGGTGACCTATTCTTAATACCCTTTAAGGCGTTCACAATACTTACTCCCAATGCGTCCCCTTGCACTGGACGGACGCCATATAACTACAGCCGTTGCGGCGCCCTTGAACCCCGAACCACCTCAGGCCTCAACCTTCTTCACCAAGTCGTGTAGCTCCCCCCCGGCCTGACGCCATGTCCACCTACCCCAGGCTACCACATGGGCGAAAGCGTGGGCGGCGGCGGCGGGGGCGGGGGCGGCGCCGGGCCCGGCCCCGCCCGCCAGGAGACCCGGGCCGAGCCTGCTCTCCAGGTACCCGGCTTCCAGCAGCTGAGCTGGCTGTTGCCGAAACACACGGAGCTGACTGAGATCAGCTTCATGCTGCTACAGCTGCTGCTGGGCCAGCCGGTCCGCGCCCCGCCGCAGGATACGCTGGTAAGGCGGGATGGTGCGTGCGTGCGTGCGTGCGTGCGTGCGTGCGTGCGTGCGTGCGTGCGTGCGTGCGTGCGTGCGTGCGTGCGTGCGTGCGTGCGTGCGTGTGCGCGCGCGTGCGTGCGTGCGTGCGTGCGTGCGTGCGTGCGTGCGTGCGTGCGTGCGTGCGTGCGTGCGTGCGTGCGTGCGTGTGTGTGTGTGTGTGTGTGTGTGTGTGTGTGTGTGTGTGTGTGTGTGTGTGTGTGTGTGTGTGTGTGTGTGTGTGTGTGTGTACGTGCGTGTGTGTGCGGGTGTGTGCGGGTGGGTGGGTATGTGCGGGTGGGTGGGTGTGTGCGGGTGTGTGTGTGTGTGTGAGTGGGTGGGTGTGTGCGCGTGCGTGTGCGCGTGCGGGTGGGTGGGTGTGTGCGCGTGCGTGTGCGCGTGCGTGCGCGTGCGTGCGTGCGTGCGTGCGTGCGTGCGTGCGTTCGTCGTCTGTTTCAGGCGATAAGGCTTACACACAGTCATATGTTTGAAGGTTTGAAGGTGGGTAGCGGGTTGCTGTGCACGGTCCTCTCAGGCTCGAATTGCTCGATGTATTTTGCTGCTGGGGACGAACCTGTTACAAGTGACTTTATTTGACCTGTTGGCCTGACCTTTGTGACCTGATGTGGACCCGTTGTGACTCTCCGCGACTCGCTGACACACACTGTGACCTCGCTGTGACCCCTATGTGACCTCTATGTGACACCGTGTGCCCCTCTATGACCCCTATGTGACTCACTGTGACCTCGCTGTGACCTCGCTGTTACCTCGCTGTTACCTCGCTGTTACCTCGCTGTTACCTCGCTGTTACCTCGCTGTTACCTCGCTGTTACCTCGCTGTTACCTCGCTGTTACCTCGCTGTTACCTCGCTGTTACCTCGCTGTTACCTCGCTGTGACCTCTCTGTGACCTCGCTGTGACCCTCAGCTGACCTCGATGTGACCCCTATGTGACCCATCTGTGACCACTCTGTGACCCCTCTGTGATCCCTATGTGACCCCTATGTGACCCCTTTGTGACCCTATGTTCTGTGACCCCTATGTGACCTCTCTGTGACCCCGTGTGCCACTCTATGACCTCGTGTGACTCGTGACCCCTCTGCAACCCTTTGTGATCCCTTGTGGCCCAGTTGTGACCTCGTCGTGACCCTGTTGTGACCCCTCTGTGACCCCGCTGACCCTCAGCTGACCCTGGACACCATCTGGCTGTACGTGTGCGGCATTGACCCTGCCTCTGGCGGCCGACTGCCGAACCGTCTCACAGTCATCCCCGAGGCCCTCACGTGTCTACTGGAGATGGTCAGGGCACACCTCAACTACGAGAGGTGAGTACCAGGTGACCTCAATTACGAGAAGTGAGTACCAGGTGACCTCAACTACGAGAGGTCAGTACCAGGTGACCTCAACTACGAGAGGTCAGTACCGGGTGTCCTCAACTACGAGAGGTGAGTACCAGGTGACCTCAACTACGAGAGGTCAGTACCAGGTGACGTCAACCACGAGAGGTCAGTACTGTGTGACCTCAACTACGAGAGGTCAGTACTATGTGACCTCAACTACGAGAGGTCAGTACCGGGTGACCTCAACTACGAGAGGTCAGTACCAGGTGACGTCAACTACGAGAGGTCAGTACCGGGTGACCTCAACTACGAGAGGTCAGTACCAGGTGACCTCAGGTCAGTACCGAGCAGACATGTGCCATGTCCAAAAAATAAGATCCAAGATCCACGAGATCCCACGACAAAATTATTTTCCTGGATCCAAGATCCACAGCATCCCACGATAACATGATCCTGCAGGATCCAAGATTCACAAGATCTCTGCAAGAAGCTGAGGCAGTTTTGCACATGCTCCATAAACCATCAATGATGTATCTGATATTCCCGTGACAAATTCTCAAGGATATATCGTATAGTGATCCACAGGTTGTTTTGCATGGTTGATGTGAACAAATTATCAGTTTAATGTCAGGAAACTAGCATCAAAATACAATTTTCACAAACACTGAAGAAGAAATAGGATTGTGACTGATATCACATGAAAATACAGTATTTTTACTTCTTGATTAATATACATAAATTGTATCCTAACATTATATTGTATCAGACCTGAGCTGTCATGGCCACACAAACTGAAAACAAACTTCAACTGTTTGGATCAGCATCAAGTCGGGTTGTATGATAAGGCACCATGAGAACAAGCTAAACACAAACCAAAACAATGGCCAAGAGCCTCATATAGGGTATAGACTGTGAGTTTCAAACCAATAATGTAAAATCACTAATTTACGAAAATGTTATGTTGACCTGAAGGATGACCTACACCACACTCACACCACACTCACACCACACTCACACCACACTCACACCACACTCACACCACACTCACACCACACTCACACTACACTCACACCACACTCACACCACACTCACACCACACTCACACCACACTCACACCACACTCACACCACACTCACACCACACTCACACCACACTCACACCACACTCACACTCACACCACACTCACACTCACACCACACTCACACTCACACCACACTCACACTCACACTCACACCACACTCACACCACACTCACACCACACTCACACCACACTCACACCACACTCACACCACACTCACACCACACTCACACCACACTCACACCACACTCACACCAATACATTTAATATAATTCTGCCAATATCGCGAAATACAAGACTTGCGCAGATAAAGACAAAGCCATAAAGACAAAAGAAAGGTGCAACAAAGAGCCTCTTGGGCCCATCCGAGGTTGCCCCCCCCCCCCCACTCCACCAGTCTCGCCCCTTCAAATCACCTTACTCTACCTGCATAAAAGACGGCTAATCCCACGAGTATTTATGAACTAATCTCTTCTCTGAAGTATTTATCTAATATAATTTTGAAGGAACTGTCACTTGTCACTGCATCAGCGACATCCCCTGTTAGCTTGTTCCAATGTCATACAGCCCTTCTACTGAAAAAATGACTGTCGTAGCCTAGTCCTACTTTGTTTCTGATAATGAGTTTATGCTGATGCCCTCTACATCACTTATCCCTATTTAACTCAAATATTCCCTTTAAATGTCTAGAATGCTGACCATTTACAAATTGTGCCGACTTCAATTATATCTCCTCTTAGCCTTATCTAAGTGAAAACATACCCAATTGATTTAATCTAGCCTCATTAGGTATTAGGTATGCATTTGTTAGACCACATTTAGAGTACTGTGTTCAAGCTTGGTCTCCAACGTATGAGAAAGGTTGTTGGTTACTAGAAAGGGTACAAAAACGGGCAACGAAAATGATTAACGGTATTAGTAATTTAGAATATGAGGATAGGCTTTAAACATTGGATATGTTCACACTTAAATACAGAAGATTGAGGGGGAATTTCATTGCAGTTTTTAAGTTTGTAAATGGTCAACAGATTGGGTATTTAAAGAACTTGTTTGATTTTGATAGGGAGAAAAGAGGGCGATGCCATCAGTATAAACTTATTGTTTGTCGAGTTCACAAACCGGCTGAGCACAGGACACTGTATTGCCGACGCGGGCCGCAACCAAACTGACTCTCCTCACCGGTCAACACCGCACATCCCCTCACCCCATAGCCACCGACCAATCACAGGTAAGCATACATCACGTGACCGGCCGGGGCGACCCGGTGCCCGGTCACGCTGGACCGGTTCGAACCGGTACGGGGTGGCAGGCGAGGCCCAGACCAGAACATCTCCCTCCCCCACGGAACTTCCGCATGAAGTTCTAATTTTGGCAGCCGAGCCTGTCCGGAACACGCCGCTGCCGTGTGCTGCGCCTCAGGATCGAAGAGGGCAGCTGGAACCGTACGCGTCGTTGTGGGGCGGCGTCGGCCGAATGTGAAGACTCCTCGTCCACAGCCGACGATGACCCGTCAGTTGTAGACGGCGTGTGTGCGGGCCGGAGGAAGCGCCTGTTCCTCCACAGGACCCGCCCGCTGGGCAGCTTGACGTGGTAGTCCCACTTGTATCCGACGCCGACGATGACGCCTACCTTGTCCCACCGCCTGCTGACCGGGTCTTGAAGTCGGATGTCAGCTCCGATCTTGAGCGGTGTCAGCGTGTGTGCAGAGGCGTTGTAGTGCTGCTCCCTCTGCATGCGGTCCCGAGCAGCCTTGACATCGCATTCGTCGGCTCGTTGTTGCCACTCGGAGGCGAAGGCGTTCCGGTGGGCTGGAACCCACGAACGGATCGGATGGCCGAAGACGATCTAAGCCGGGGAGCGGCCGTTGGCGCCAGGTGTGTTTCGTAGCTCGAGAAGCCCGCGGTGCAGCCGCTCGTCGTCAATGGAGCCGTTAGTGGTGGTCTTGGCGAGAAGGTGTTTAACCGTCTTCACAGCTGCTTCAGCGTGTCCGTTAGACTGGGCGTAGTACGGTGTGGAGAAGACGTGTGCCACCCCCCAACGCTTGAGGAAGACGGCGACTTCTCGGCTCTTGTACTGAGGACCTCCATCTGTCCGTAGCCGCACTGGGACACTGAGCGTGACGAACACTTCTCGGAGAGACTGGATGACCTGTCGACTGGTGGTGTCCCCGCGCGGGAACTGGAAGATCACTGGCCAGTTGGAAAGTCTGTCCACGCAGACTAGGAAGTCCCTTCCGGCGAGGGTGAAGATGTCGGACGACATATCCTCGAAGATCCGAGATGGCGGTGATTCACCCGCCATCGGCTCTTGTGGCAGGCTGGCTGGCGCTCCTGGCAGGCGTTGCAGGAACTGACGGTGTTGATGATGTCGCTGTTGATTCCTGGCCACCAAACGGTTTGACGAGCTTGGCGTTTGGTTCTGTCTATTCCTTGATGAGAGTCGTGAAGGGCGTCGAGAGTGACCCTCCGTGACGCTGTGGGGATCACGATGCGACACCCCTTGAGGATCAGGCCGTTGTGCGCAGATAGCTCGTGGTGAACACTCCAGAAAGGAAGGAGAGGGTGAGGAAGCAGCTCCTTGGAGACGGGGAACCACTCGGTGACCGCCTTCAGTAGAAGCTGATAGTCTCTGTCGGACCCGGCGACTTCGCGGAGTTCCTCCAGGCGCGGGTCTGGCAGGTGTGGGTCGTCCTGTCGAGCGGCGATCTCCCGGATGGTGATTGAGTGACACTTGTTGGCACTCTACAGCCTGGACCAGCTGATCATCTTCGGCCGTCGGCTCGCTGACAGGGACACGGAAGAGCGCATCTGGGATCACGTGTTCTTTCCCTCTTATCCGTTTGGTGGTGAAGTTGAAGAGGGATGTCTTCTCTTTCAGTCTTCGCAGACGTGCGTTGTCGATGGCGTCCAAGGTAAACTCGTTCAATATCGGCAGGAGTGGACGATGATCCACGAGGACGTCGAAGTGTGGTAGTCCTTGCAGGAAGATGCGACACTTCTTCAGTGCCCAGACGACTGCGAGGAGCTCCAGCTCCACCATCGCGTACCGCGACTCCGTGTCGGAGAGGAACCTGGATCCGCACTGTACCAGGCGCCAGCGATCTCCATGTCGCTGCAGTAGAGCATATCCCAGGCCCTTCAGTCTGGCAGCGTCGGTCTGCAGCATCGTTGGTAGACACAGATCGAAGTGTGCCAGCACGGGCGGTGATGACAACGCGGCTTTGACGGCATCGAAGGCGACTTGATGATCTGGAGTCCAGCTGAAGCTGTTGCTGGGCTTCAGGAGACCATGCAGAGAGTCGGCGGCAGATGAGATGTCTGTGGAGAAGTCGCCGAGCTGCTGGACGAGGCCCATGCAGGATCTCAGCTCCGTGAGGTTTGTGGGTGGCGGAAACTCAGCGATGGCGGCCACCTTCTCGTGGTGAACTTGCTTCCCGGCAGAGGAGACGCTGAACCCGCAGTAGGACACTTCCTTTGCAGCGCAGTGGAACTTCTTCTCGTTGAGAGTGATGCCGTGCTCATGACAGCGGTCGAGAAGAGTTCGGAGATGACGTTCATGCTCCTCCAGGGTTTCGCTGTACACCAGGATGTCGTCGACGACTTTGGCGAAGTTGTCCAGCCCCTGTAGTGCGAGGTCCCCTCGCCGGCAGTACTCGTCTCCAGTCGCGACCAGGCCCATGGGAGCCCGCAGAAACTTGAAGCGGCCCCAAGGAGTCATGAAGGTCGTTAAGTGCTGGCTGTCGAGGTGCAGAGGTAGTTGCCAGTATCCAGATTTCGCGTCCAGGGTTGAGAAGTACTTGGCCCCAGTAGGAACGTGCGAGACGGCTTCTCGAGGAGTGATGAGTGGATGGAGCGGCCGCTTGACGAACTTGTTCAACTTGGTGAGGTCGATGCAGATGCGGACACCCGAGGCCTTGGCCACAAGCAAGAGAGGGTGACACCAGTCCGCAGGTTCCGGACCAAGCGGTGCGATGATGCCCTGCCGCACCATCTCGTCGGGCTGTGCCTTGACCTCGTCCCTCCAGACGTAGGGAACTTGGCGTGCCGTGCGGACCGCAAATGGCGTGGCGTCCTCAGCGACGTGGATGACCATGGGCGAGCCCGCCATCGGCTGGAGCGAATCTTTGTTGTCTGACGAAGACATCGCTGTAGTCTCGGAGGAGTTCTTGGCGGAGTTTCCTTTGCTGTAGGACGTCAGTCGTTGAGTGGAATGAAGACACACTGTGTGCCCTGGACGCGCTGGTCGCCATGACTCGCTGATTGGCGGGCGGCTGCGTCGTAGCAGGCTGGGGGTAGTGGGCTGGGAGTATATCCAGTTTCTTAGCCGTGTACCAAGCCAGGAGCATCCCACGGGACTCTGTGAAGACGTACACGGTGTCCTCAGTAGCTCTGCCCTGAAGGCTAATGGTGACCTTGAAGGTGCCGATGCAGTACATGGCCTGACCATTGGCAGCGGAGATCTCGATGCTCGGTGGTGGCGACAAATCCTCCCTGCGTACTCCGAGCCGGCGTGCTGTCTCCGCGCTCATTACCGTGATCTCGGCGCCGGAGTCGGGCGTGGCGTCAACGGTGCCGAGGAGAGACCCGGAGGTGTGGTTGAGTTGGACGGCAATCTTCGGTGCCTGGTGGTGACTGTCCAGACTGCCGACGATGACGACCTGTGGCACAGAGGCCTGGTAGTACGGGTACCGATGTCGGCTGCGGGACCGCTGAGTTTCTGATGGTTGCTGAGATGGTTGTCGTTTGCGGCATACTGTCGCCAGGTGGCTGCCACAGGAGTAGCAGGTCTGGCCTGCAGCAGGGCAGGCCTTCCTGGGATGGCCGGTGCGACCGCAGCCGTCACATGGTTGGCCTCGTGATGGGCTCCGCTGGTCCTGACGTGATATATGGAAGACGTTGTGGTGACCCTGGTTGATATCTTGGAGTATCTCGTTGTTTGCCCGTGACGCCTCCTCGGATCGACAGATGTCGATGGCGTGTACCAGTGTCGGGAACGGCCGAAGCGCCAGTAGCTTTCGGCGGGTCTCTTTGTCACGAGTCCCAGACATGATCCGCGTGGTGACTCGCTGGTCGAGGCAGGAAGGGCACAGCTCGGCATCAGCTGCCATCTCCTTGATCGCGATCAGGAACGAGTCGAAGGATTCGCCTTCCTCCTGTCGACGTGCTTCGAACATGACGCGGTCGATGGCGACGTTGTGCTGAAGACGAAGATATCGCTCGATCTTGTCCAGTGAAGAATCGACGTTGTCTGAGTGCGGACAGATGCCGACAGCGTGCAAGCTGGCAGCACGCATGTCCTCAGTGAAGTACATTCGCAGGTAGGCGAGCTGGTCCGCCTGACTGAGTGTGTAGATGTTGCCGAGACGGTAGTAATCGTTCCAGGACGATCTCCAGAGGCGAAACTCACGTAGAGTGGCAGAAGATGACAACTTCACCGGGGGTGCTGCTGGCGGACGCCTGGCCGTGTTGTCCGATTGAGGTCAATCAGTATATTCAAAACCATCCACGATGTGGCTTTTCTGGTTTCACGTCGATTACAAGCCTATTACACCTATACCTACGATGCAGTGCAGTCACACACTTCCACACACGCAGCAGTAATTTATGTTATAAAAGACCTAAACGCTAGTAAAGACAGTAGTACCTATAAGCAACAAGTTGCAAAAGGTAAGACGAATACAAATTGTGACGACATCTACAATGATACTACTGATAGTACAATGATACTACGCCATCTACAATGATACTGCTGATACTACAATGATACTGCTGATACTACAATGATACTGCTGATACTACAATGATACTGCTGATACTACAATGATACTACTGAGTCAGCTAAGTCGGTAATGTGGACTTAAAAACGCCCACGGTCTGCACGGCACGGGCGGACGATGACAGGCTATTTCAGGTCGCAGAGGCACGATATGAGAAAGTCTTCTGGGTTGCGGCTAGCCTGCACTTAGGTAGGTGGAGGCTGCCCTGATCTGTGGCGCGAGTACGGCGGTCCGACACGGCAGAGCGGGGCACAAACAAAGCTCGCAGCTCGGCCGGCATGCCCTTCACGCGCAGTATCTTATACATTTTGATGGCGTCGCGGTGCGACACCAGGGTCTCGATCCTCGACCATCCTAGAGAATTTAGAGCCGGGGTGATATGCTGATGCTTTTTGGATCCGGTGACAATTCTGGCCGCAAAGTTGATGAGCTTTTGGATTTTGTGAAGCTGGCCCTTGGCTGCCCCACCCCACTCGCAGAGACAGTAGGTGATGTGAGGGAACACGTAGGCCTGAATCACAATTTTGAGCACTTCTTTGGTGAAATAATGCCGAATCCGGTACAAGGAGATGAGAATTCCGTTACATTTTTGAATGACATGCGAGACATGAGCGTCCCATGACAGGCAGGGGTCCAAGACGACACCGAGAACTTCGGTACTGGTAGAGGCAGTCACTTCAGACCCATTGATGCTGAAGTGAAAGTCAGCGCATTTATTTAAATTTTGCTTTGAGCCAAACAGGATGAAGTCGGTTTTCTTTTCGTTCATTTTCAAAGAGTTGGCACAGAACCAGGACTGAAGCTCACAGATAGTGAGCTCCAGACGCAATTTGAGATCGGTAAGACCCGGCCTGTCAGGGATCGCGCAGTCAAGATGCATGGTGTCGTCAGCGTAGGAGATGAGGTTGCCATGCGTCATATGGCCAGAGAGATCGTTTGTGAACAGAATGAACAGGATCGGACCGATGATCGAGCCCTGGGTCACACCGCACGCCATCCGCAGGTATACGCGTCCGCCCCGAACCACCTGCCGCCGGTTGCTCAGGTAGCTCCTGAACCAGGCCACGTCCAGCACGCCATACCACGAGAGCTTGGTGAGGAGGAGGTCGTGGTCGACGCTGTCGAACGCCTTCGACAAATCTGCCGTCGTTAACGACGATATGCGGCCGTTGTCGGTGTTGTTGACCAGGCGTTCGACAGCGGCGAGCACGGCGTCCTCCGTACAGTGGCGAGATCTGTAGGCAAACTGCGATGGGCTCAGCAGACAGTTTGATGTCAGGTAATGCGTGAGTTGGCTGCACACAACCTTCTCTAGAATCTTTGAGAGCACACTCAACAGTGATATCGGCCTGTTGTTGGAAGGTATCGTGGGGTCGCCTGACTTGAGAATTGGCACGACGCATGCCACCTTCCAACTGTCTGGAAAGACTTGGGTCCTAAGGGATAGGTTAACAAGATGTAAGAGATGAGGTCCGATCACAGGGAAACATTGTCGTACAGCTAAAAGAGGAACACCGTCTAGACCCACCGCTCGTGACCCGCTCATGCGCCCGATGCAGCGAGACAGTTCAGGCAGCGTTGCGGGCTGGAAGTGGAAGCCAGCCGCGCAGACGGTGGGAGGCCGCGGGTTGTCGCGGCTGGCGGCGACTGCGTCGCTCAGGTCACTGGCGATGCGCGGACCGACGGTAGCGAAGTGGCGGTGGCAAACGAAGAAACTAAGGTAGCGAAGTGGCAAACTCTTTCAATGTGGGCCAGAAGCTGCGACTGCCGCCCGACGTCATCTCGTCGCACAGGAAGTCGCGTCTCGCGGCGATGAGGCGGCTCTTCACGTGGTTGCGAAGTCGGACGAAGTCAGCTTTGGCCTCGGGCATGCGTAAGCGGCGCCACGTGTTACGTGCACTGTCACGCTCTGACATGAGCGCCTGCAGGTCGGGATTGCCCACGAGCCAGGGGCAGTCCGGCTTGGTCACGCGCACCCTCCTGGTCGGCAGTGGCGGTCCATCACCACATTCCACTGGTCCATGAACAGGCGCACGCACTCGTTCACGTCGGTGGCGCCATTTACCTGGCTCCAGTCCGACGTGAGCAAGTCCAAGCAGATGGCGTCCCAGTCGGCTCTCCTCCAGGCGCGGGTGGAGCGCCACTGAGGAGGTCGGCGCACTCTGCCGAGGCGCGCAGTGACGATGACTGGCTGGTGATCGCTGATGGTCTCGCTCAGGATGATGACGTCTGGAGCTGGATCTCGCTGGTCGGTGATGACATGGTCCAGCGCTGATGGTGTTGGCAGTAGGTGGGTGGGCTCGTTCACCAGCTGAACCATGTGTAACGACGTATCCGGGTCACGCGTATCAATTTGTAACGTTTTCCCGCTGTCGCTACTAAATATAGTTCGTGGCTCGTGATAGTCTATCTCTCTCTCTAGGCCGAATCACTTCACTCTCACCCCTCACTCTCTCACTCTCTCACTCTCTCAGACAGACTTTCTTCTCGCGTTGTTAGTTTTATTGGTATTTGATGCCCAGCCGGCAAGCGGTCCGGCGTGGACGGCGGTCAGATCCAGAGTCCCGTCACAGGGTGCTACAGTGACCGGCGGCACCTCCTGCCAGCGGCGGCCCGGTCTGTCGAACTCCACGCAGGCGCAATACTCAGTCGGCCGAACCAATCAAATGAATAGGACAACCCTCAGCGGTAGCATAACAGAGGAGGTTCTCAAACCAGCGAAGTGGTTCTCAAACACCACTCCGTTACACCATGTTTATGTCGGTGACGATGTCCATGCAACGGCGCGTGTTGGGAGCGTCAGCGTCCAGGGCGTTGAAATTGACGTCGCCTAGCAGGAACACGGGCTTGTTGGCGCAGAGGGCGGCGCGCAGCTGGTCCTGCAGCTGCTCCAGGCTGGCTTCCACCGGGCTGTCCGGCGGGCGGTAGACGACGCCCACCGTGGTCGGTCGGCCGCGGCGCCAGCTGGCTGTGGCCCACAGAGACTCCAGAGGTCCGTCTCCTGACGCGACGCTGGCGGTCTGACAGAGCTGGATCTCGTCTCGGTGGAGGATGCCGACGCCGCCACCACGGCGACCGACCCGGTCACGTCTAATGAGCCTGTAGCCAGGAAAGACGAGGAACTTGTCAAGAATTTGTGGGGAGAGCCAAGTCCCAGATAGGCAGAGCATGTCAAGGCCGTGGTCACTCAGAAGTAGGTTGATATCGTCTAGTTTGTTGGTGAGTGATCGGACGTTGAGGTGCCCAATCCTGACACCGGACGCGCCAGTAGTGCGGGCGTTCAGGATCCCCGTCGCAGCGCTGCCGGCAGCCGCTCCGCGGTCCGGACGCGTGCCGTCCTCGTTCAGCAGGTCTCGTCGGCCGCCGGCGTCTGTCAGCCGGCTGGTCTGGCGCTGGGTCAGTCGTGCGGGCCGCGCCAGACACCGGGCCGCGTCTCCGGCCGCCAGGGCAGGAGGCGTAGTCCGGGTCACTTCTGTGCTTGACCGCTCAGGCACTCGGCTCGCTGCGCGGACAGAGATCCGTCCGCCGGCGCTGTGGGCGCTCCCAGGTGATAGGAGCGGCACCTCGACAGGCGCACGGTCGTAATCGGGGCGTGGTCGTGATCACCGGTGCTGTGGGCGCTCCCAGGTGATAGGAGCGGCACCTCGACAGGCGCACGGTCGTAATCGGGGCGTGGTCGTGATCACCGGCGCTGTGGGCGCTCCCAGGTGATAGGAGCGGCACCTCGACAGGCGTACGGTCGTAATCGGGGCGTGGTCGTGATCACCGGCGCTGTGGGCGCTCCCAGGTGATAGGAGGAGCGGCACCTCGACAGGCGCACGGTCGTAATGGGGGCGTGGTCGTGATCACCGGCGCTGTGGGCGCTCCCAGGTGATAGGAGGAGCGGCACCTCGACAGGCGCACGGTCGTAATGGGGGCGTGGTCGTGATCACCGGCGCTGTGGGCGCTCCCAGGTGATAGGAGGAGCGGCACCTCGACAGGCGCACGGTCGTAATCGGGGCGTGGTCGTGATCACCGGCGCTGTGGGCGCTCCCAGGTGATAGGAGCGGCACCTCGACAGGCGCACGGTCGTAATGGGGGCGTGGTCGTGATCACCGGCGCTGTGGGCGCTCCCAGGTGATAGGAGCGGCACCTCGACAGGCGCACGGTCGTAATCGGGGCGTGGTCGTGATCACCGGTGCTGTGGGCGCTCCCAGGTGATAGGAGCGGCACCTCGACAGGCGCACGGTCGTAATCGGGGCGTGGTCGTGATCACCGGTGCTGTGGGCGCTCCCAGGTGATAGGAGGAGCGGCACCTCGACAGGCGCACGGTCGTAATCGGGGCGTGGTCGTGGAAATAGGTTGCTTACAAGAAAGGTATTATTTTTAGAAGGAAGATTGTGTATGTGTGGGACTAGTGTAATTACAACGTTTGTATGGATTGAATGTCTTGTGAATGTAGATTGCTAAATTATGAGGTTCGTGTGTGCAGGACGATGTATATGTTAACGATGTAAATGTACTGGATGTTAAATTCTGAAAATGGTTAGTGTGTATTACATGATATGGTGCCCTGCGAGGCAATGTATGTGGCCGTTCATGTCCGTTGTCACATGTGTGATGTTCACGTCCATGTGTGCCGTACAACCCAGGACGGGCCCATGAGGCTCTTTGTTGTACTGAATATGTATGTCTTTATGTCTTAGGTAAACTACCAAGACAATTAACCATTTGTGTTGCCCCTGTTTTAACTCTTTCTAACAACCAGCAATCTTTCTCATATGTTGGAGACCAGGCTTGTACACAATACTCCAAATGTGGTCTAACATATGCACAATACAGTTTTGTTATTACCTATTCACTCTGTAGGAAACATTTATGTTAATGGCCCCTGGCATTCCAAGTGTCTTTTTCCTAGCTTCTACAACCTGGTCTGACGCTGATAGTCTATTGTTTACCACGACACCTAAATCTCTTTCCTTTTCAATCTGCTCCATTTTCTGCCCACCCATTTCATACCTATGTTTACTGCCAACTCGTCCAGCATGCATAATCTTACATTTACTCAAATTTAATTTCATCTGCCATGCTTCAGACCACTCAACTAGCTTGTCCAGATCTGATTGAAAAACATCCTGATCATGTCTTCCTCTAACAATCCTGACAACTTTTAGATCGTCTGCAAATTTCAAGATTTTGCTGTCTGAATTACATTCACAAATATTATAAATATTATAAGAAGGGGCATGGTCGAATGCCCAATGGGGGCATGGTCGATTCAAATTATTTAGACCGTGATTTGCTTGTCTCCCACGCTGCAAAAAAGCCGGATATTGATGTAACTAAAATGACCACACTTGTTCCAACGTGCTTATGTTGGATCCTGCCTGTGCTGCGATGCACAAACTTGTTCGGTGCGTTCACATAGATGAAGCGAGAATGGTGGGGGGGGGGGGCAAATTCCAAAAATGCTCACGCAATTCTGAAAACTCATCGGATTTCGCTTGCTTATGCATTGATAGCTAATTTACTTTCCTTAGTAAAAGTTAAAAGTTGCTTAGATTTTCTTCTATATCAGGAACGGTGTCAATTTTGTGCCGATTGCAGGCGGTTGGGGGGGGGGGGGGCGCTCCCCCTGGATCCGCCAGTGGTTCGGTGTTTCGCTTTTAGCTCGGAGGTGTTAAACCATGCATATGTTCTCCATGCCACAAGAACGCCCAAACTTCGCTGTCGACATTTATTCGCCAATTGCAGACCAAACATATATAGACATAACAGACAAAAGACAAGTGCAACAACAGACAATCAACATACAAGAAAAGTGCAACAAAGAGCTCATTGAACCCATCTGGGGTTGCACATCCAGTTTTACCAGTCTCTCCCTTTCCAAAATAAACCTGTTGCATGGTCTAGTACACGACTCGCATCCGTGAGGAACGGGTACGATTCCAGGTTTGGGAATTCTGGTATATCTACCAGAATTTGCCTCAGAGCTGTGTATCCGGCTGATGTTTTGTATAGAGCCACTGTTGCACATGTGGGTTCTTATGTCGTCCCACTGGAAACCCTGGCACCATGGTCTGCTGGTTGGCTGGATGGCTGCCTCTCTGTGTATTCCCATGTCGCTGGTGCAGTCCCTCTACGGGCCGCGACTGCGGATACCTTCGTGCCCCGTGTGCACCTGTCCGGTGATCAGGGTCCCAGTCGAAAGGCATTGCGAGTGACCCCTCTGGGCTATGTGGGTGGTGTCGTGACGCCCAGTCGTGTGGGTCTGCCAGGAACTGTTGGACAGACGTATCCTGGTAACGACGTAAACTGCTGTCTGCCGGTCGTGCCCCGCTCGCCCCAGGCTCCGCCTCCCCCCGTTCTGCTGGCGCTTGGCTGCCGGGCGCGTTACGCGCTGCCGCTTGGCTGTCGGGCGCGTTACCCGCTGTCGCTTGGCTGCCGGGCGCGTTACGCTCTGTGTCCTGGCTGTCGGGCTGAGCTAGCAGGCCTCGCTGTAAGTTGTTGCTATCCGGCCGCTCCGTGCTGTTCGGATGAGATCGGATGGAGCACAATCGGCGGAACGTGTTCCTGAGAGGTTCGAGCTGCCGATGAATCAGCAGCGCGGCCACTGTGATGAGCATCAGCGCCGCGGCGGTGATCGCTCCAAACACGACCCATGTGTTGACGCTGCCGGTACGGGTACGGGTCCGGACTACTGCCGGTACGGGTAGTCCGGACCCTGGTGGCCCGTGTGGGCCGGCCGTAGACACCGAGGGCGGGCTGTCGTTCATCCGCCACACCCCGCCACCGCTCCTGCTGCTGCTGCTGCTGCTGCTGGTGGTGGATGTGGTGGTGGGAGGTGGAGTGGTGGTGGGGTCCGGACAGTCCTCCAGGTGGTACTCGGCCAGGGTAGGTGTCGTTGTGCTGCTCACACAGCGAGTTTGTGTGAACCAGCGCGATACTTCAGGATCGTTCCCGTGGCCGAGGTGTATTCGTGGAGGCAGCCCGAGCTCCAGCGCTAGTTTTTCCATATTGCAAGTGCAGGGGATGCCTAGCTCGAGTTGCGACACCACTAAATCTGTTCCAGGAGCAAACTGCAAAGACTGGTTTTCTGGTTGTTGTATATGTAGGTGTTCAATTCTGATACCGTCTTTGGCACCGGGATCTAACTGTAGCAGGCTGAAGGCGTGTTTTCTCAGGATGGCCACCTCGCATTTCTTTAGTATGATCACTTCAGCAGCAGACACTGCAAGGGCTTTCTCCGATAGCTCGCCCACGGTGCTTCTCTCCACTGAGAAGCGTGTTACGTTTAGAGTGAACCCTCCTGTCTCGACAGTGCCGATGTCACTGTCCTTGATTTGAACTTGTTCAATTGTTCCGCGAATGGCTAGCGATTCGATGTGATCGAATGTGCTGTTTTCAACGAGGAGGCTTTTCCAGCCGGCACTGGCAGAGATGCACCCGGATTGTGTGAGGTTTATGTGCGAGGAGGCAAGCGACATAGATCGGATGGTACTTCCAAATGTGTTGTTCTCGCAAGTTGCCATGGAAACACCGCGGATAGTGAGTTTAGAGATGTCGGCCTCGATTCCGCCAGAATCGATCAACAGAGAAGTGACTCTGTTTACCACGGCGTTCTGAATGGAGGAGTTCCGAGCAAAGGCGCCAGTGTGCAAGGTGAGGGATTCGATGTCTTCCAGCTGCATGAATTGAACAGTGGTGTTCGGTGCGAATGCCCCTGTTTCGACCGTAAGATACCTGACTTCTGTCAACCACATGCTCTCAACGGCCGACTCCGGAGCGAAGGCGTCGTGTTCGATGGTTAGGGCGGTAACACGCACTAGCTGCAGGCTGCGAATCAACGTCGAGGGCGGCATCGTCTTTTGCAGCATGCGACACTCGTGTACGTCTTCTATGGTGATTTTTGAGCCGGAACTCCGCCAGTCGGCGAAAGTCTCAGGATGCAGCTGGAGATTGTTCACGTACTGGATGATTACCGATATCGGTCCGGATTCGTTGGTGCGTGCCAGGGAGCGGGGCTGCAGAGTCAGGTTGCCGATTTGTGTCAGTTCGATGCTCTCCAGAGATGCGAGAGAAGCTATGGCGTCGGCTTGGATCTCCAGCTCCTCGACGTTGGATATGGTGATTTCTCGGACATGTTCCGGAAAAGACGTCTTCGTGATGTTGATCTGAAACCAAAATGGAGAGGAAGGTGGTTATATTTTCAATGGCATCGCCACGGTTTCGACATTGGTAGGCCAAATCTAAGTGCACGTGTACTTTAACATGGGACCATTTCAGGGATGGCTGGAATTTACTAGGGACAACATCCTTAGTGTTGCCATTGGTGGCGACACCCATGTATAGGGTTACTAATCGCGCTTGATCAACACGGTTCTCGACTGAATCTGAGACAAGGCCTGCACGTGAAGAAGCTCACATTTTAGTGCACCCCTCTCCTATTGCGGCCAAGCAACGCCTTCCAGAGCGCTGCAAATTGTTAGGCTGGCGCAGATGCACATACCAACACTGAGAGACGCGAAAGACTCCAGAGAGTTCTCAGAGACCATACATGCGCCGGTCTTGTCTACAGAGAGTCACATGTTTGGAGAAGATTTGACAAGATGATATTGTCTCAGGTTCTCAGTCAAGCCAAATTATTTCTGCTGTGCATATACGCACACGCAGTAACCCGAATAAACATCGCGGCGCCTGCCGGAATTGAACCGGGACCCCTTCACATATTAACCCGCGCACTGCAGGGGGGGGGGGGGGTGATTTCCGACCCCCACCCCTTATGTTTTTCAAAGATAGCAAAAAAAACGGCGGCGCGCAGCGCTGCCGGATTTTGGCACACCTGTTAGGACATCAATTGCGCACACTTAGAAGAACAAAATATCCTCGGGTCATTTCAGCTCAGGTCACCAGGCCAGGTCAAGTGACCCCACCTCCAATTTGTTTTGCAGTTGTGCCAAAGCCAGAGTTTTAACCGATTTGTTTGAAACTTACAGGATGTCATGAGAGAATAAGTGCTTACAATTCGTTTATCTCGGAATTCTGATATCGGTGACCTAAGGGCAGGTCAATTTCGTAGCCTCCCCATAATAAGTCAGTGGGGAAATATACAAATGCTTCCTATCTCAAGGATATGCATGATATTAGTCCAATTACTTCTGGAGCATGTTATTATAGGATATTCTTGATGATCCAAGTGTAATTTTTGTTCAGTGGCCCCTATTGGGTCATTTGAGGTCATGCGAGGTCACAATCACCTTTTTTTGTCAATAACTCCTGACATAATTAAGATAGAGAAGTAAAACAGACATCAATGTGTTTGTCTCGTCGAGACACGTCTTCCCATATGCAACATGTCCTACTTGGGTCACCACTTGACCTTGACCTGAGGTCAAATTTTTGGTGAATTTAACAAGGTCACCATGTATATCATTTAAAGCGCCTTGAGAAGATAAACACAATGGCGTAAACAGTTTTTCGTTATTGTTATTAAGTAAAAAGTTAATAATGAAAAACGATTTAGCAAAAAAAACGGATTTTTTTGATTTTTTTGACCTCTGGAGCCTCAAATGTTGACCAGACATAAAATTTGAGCAAACCTCACCGATTTAAAATTTCATTGGATGACGTTTGAATATTTCCGTTTGTTTCTAACGAGCATAGTTTCTAAGATATATGGGAATTTCTGTAGCGATATCCTAAAACAGGGAAAAAATGAAAAATTTGACCTTTGATGACCTCTGGTGACCTCAATTTTGACCTGACCTAAAACAATACTGAATACTTTCGATAGAACATGTATCAAGCTATCAAATGCCGTTTTCCGCTTCTCGCTACGTAGCGTAGTTTTCGTGATCTTTGGGGGGCGTGCGGAAGTCAACCCCCCCTTGCTGTTCGTGTTCGGCGCAAAGCCCCTGCAGTGCGCGGGTTAAGCGACCGCTCTACCACTGCTGAGCTACGGTGACTTGTATCGGAGCAGGCAAGAAGGCGGTATAACCAAGGAAAATGCTGGGTGTGGCCGATACTTACCGACTTTCCGTGTATAAATATTTGTTGGTTAAAAAATGATGGTATGACAGTCATATTTACAAATAAAAATAATCGAAAAATAATAGTTATTAGGTAGCTACTTGAACAAAATTAGGTTCCGTCGTCACGGTTACAGCGCCACCTGCCATGTGTCATGGTGGCGCCATCTGCATGGAATGATTTAAATTCCAGGAGACTTTCAGGAGACCATCCACTGTTCTCAACAGCTGACTGCAAAACAAATCTCGCGGGTTCTATCCTCGGTCGGGACAGATCTTTCTTATTCGTTGTCTGCCTGATGGTCTCTAGAGACATAAAATGGTCAGCTGGAGACAGATTTACTCTCAACAACCAACGCGGAGACCATGTATATTTCTCAGGCTAGACCATCCACTGAAAGGGTTGGAAATGGAAACCGTGCGGGTTTCTCAGAGAAGAGCATTCAGCAAAGGTTATAAAAAAGTGTTTGTGAGTGAACCTACCAATGGTCATGGTGGCTGGCCTACCAACCAGCCACGCATGGCCAATTCAAATGTAGACGATCGATTTCGAGTTTTACTTGCACGTGCATTGGTGTACCCCTTGGTGCGCTCGCTCCTCTACCATTTACGTCGAACCACGCCTCACAGAACGCTGCAATTTCGTAGGCTAGCACATCTGAAAGCATCTCCGATTTTGAAACTCAAGCTGATGCCGCGATTTCATAGGCTGTAAACATGATTTATGGCGAATGCTAGCTGATCGTTTATATGCTGATAGTGATAAGAGGTAACAGATGATTTGCGATAAGAGGGTTGATATGCTGCGCCTGGAATGTTCTAAAAAGTTAGAAGTATTTTAACTAGTTTATTGCCTGATTTCGATTTGTAGCATAGAGAAAACATTGCCTTCGGTTGACTCTGTTCGTCAATTGGTCTTACAATGTCTCAAAATTCCGGCTTTCAGCGATTTTCCGTACACTGGTGGATACGAAACGGAAACAAGGTTTGAAAAACTCCACACAATCCCGAAACCGTATCAATGTTGGCTTGTTTGTGCATTGCAAACTGATTTGCAAAAAAATGGACATTGTAAAAGTGGCGTAGATTTTCTATAAAATCAAGAGATGTGGCAACTTTTGGCTGATTTCAGTCGTTTTGGGTGAACCGTGGCCCGATGTCCCTCCCTGGATCGTCCCGTGGCGCCCCGCTGGTGGGGGGGGGAGGGGTGTCAGATTCTTCCCCCCCACTCCCGGATTTTCTCAATAACTTGACAACTATGATAGATATCGACGTGACATTTTCAGTACCTTATGCTGTATCAATTCCACGTCACGGCATTGATGTAATTATTTTGGGGGATAATGACGTTTTAATGACGTCATGTCATGCCATTTTTGGTGGAAAAACGATAAAAATTTAAAAATCGTAAAAAATCAAGTTTTGATGCAAATTGCTAATACAAATTCAAAGGTAGGAAATGACATTCTCTTCAAATTGGCTATCTCTGATTTGCGAATTTTTTGGTTTTTACTCCAAAAATAAAAATAAAACAGATTTTATTTTCGAAAATATTTCCAGAAAATCAAAACTTTGAAGATATTCAAAAAAGCGTGTTACATATTAATGAACCAGGTATGGAAGATACCCAAACAAAATTTCAAAGCATTGTATTTATTTTTGACTGACGTATGGCTCCCAAGTATAAGTAACTCATGACGTCATTTTTTTTTAAATTGAGTAACTAGATACAGACAAATAAATGCAACCGCTGTATTTCTGAGACACAACTGGTTTAGAAACATGCCTCTTTATTTGGATTAATAAATTTAAAATTGTGACCTTTTGTGAACTTACCTTGACCTTAGGGCCATTATGTGGGGTCAGGTTGTGAAAATGACTGCAATTATCGAATTATACGAGTGAAATGACACATAACACATGTGTTGCACGACTTTCGTAGACCTCTTCCCAATAGTGACCTTTTGTGTCCTGACCTTGACCTTCACCTTTGCTTACATTCTCAATTTTGCTTATGTGCGAGATGTATTATACCGCTGAGAGCACTTTGTGTGATACTAGTCGCAATATAAGGCTTTAACTGGAAAGTATGGCCCATCAACCCAAATACCTCGATGTTGACCTTTCACCTGACCGTGACCTGACATTTGGGCTTACTTTGATATTTTTCGTATGCTTTATATTTGCATAATTGAGAGCTTTCGAATGCCGCCTTGTGTGTCTCACTGGGATCATTGGTTCGGAAGATAACCAGGGGCGTTTAACGCCCACCCCCTCCCCCAGTCAATGGTGTTCTGCTGAGATCTTAGTCAATGCCAGGTTAAGGCTAGTAGGGCACATAATCATTATAAATAGAGTGCAAGACATATATTCCATACCATTTCGTCAAAAAACAATATCGGATTTTGGTGGGGACCGAAATTCGTTATCAAGTACTTAAGCATACCGGACGTTAGAAGTGTGGAACGCTTATGAACTTTAACTTGAAATATCTTTCGGTAAGAATGTTTATATGCAAAATTTGATCAATTTACAATATATTTTGGTCTCGTCTGCAAATTTCAAGTAACAACTCCATTTTTGTGGGAAATGTCAATATTTCCTTTTAACAGCTTCAAAACAACCGAAGAGTCGCTTTATTTGGGGCTCCAGGGCTGGGAAAAGTTACCGTCCTGCCATTCTAATCGGCGATAAATCTATAGCCATCGGTGGAGTAATCGGTGACAAATCTTAGACAGACAAGTAGGTACCACACCTTTGCAAATGATCACCTCTGTCATGATTCTCGCACCTAGATATCACTAAGTTTCCCAATGGAAATCAATTCTAAATAATGTTTCCAACTCTAACCAACTCAACTCCACAATTCTAACCAACTTTCGGTTAATCCTGCAGCTCCAAAATAATCCCGCAGTTCTAAAATAATCCTGCAGGTAAAAACATAAGCAAGCGATACAACGAGTTCATTTGTTGACGGAACAAAACATGCGCAATAACAGCGATAATGAGCACTGTGCGCAGCCTGGCGGCTGGGAAACGGCACGTGAACGCCACACGCTGTTCAATTACAACGGAGACAGAATTGTAGTGTGGCTCCGTTAGGCTCCGATGAGATATGCAAGTACGTAACAGAGGCCTTCCAGCGGGGCGATAGTGATTTGTGTTGTGCAAGATTTATGTGCGGACTGCGGCTCGCAGGGGGGTGGGGGGGGGGGGGGGGGTGACACCGCTATAGCCGCCTCGTTTGAGCCAGAAGCTTGATGTGACGTCACTGGAGGCAGAGTCACGGCATGTCACGGCGCGTTTCACAGCATATCCGGCAATTCACTGGGGCAGAATCATACAATTAAGCATGTTAACCCGCGCACTGCAGGGGGGGTTGATTCCCCCCCCCCCCACTCAGGTTTCTCAAAGATAGCGAAAAAACGGCGGCGCGCAGCGCCGCCGGGTTTTGATACACCTGTTAGGACATCAATTGCGCACACTTTTATAAAATATGCTCGGGTCATCTCAGGTCAGGTCACCAGACCAGGTCAAGTGAACCCACCACCAAAAATGTTTGCAGTTGTGCCAAAGCCAGAGTTTTTCACCGATCAGGTTGAAACTAGGATGTCATGAGAGCATCAGTACTTACAATTCGTATAACTCGGAATTTTGATATCGGTGACCTAAGGTCAGGTCAATTTCGTAACCTTCCCATAATAAGTCAATGGGGAAATATTCAAATGCTTCTTATTTCAAGGATATGCATGGTACTAATCCAATTACTTCTGGATCATGTTATTATAGGATATTCTTGATGATCCAAGTGTAAGTTTTGTTCAATGACCCCTATTGGGTCATTTGAGGTCATGCGAGGTCACCATCACTTTTTTTGTCAAAAACTCTCGGCATAATGAAGATATAGAAGTAAAACTGACAGTAATGTGTTTGTCTCGTCGAGACACGTCTTCCCATATGCAATATGCCCTACTTGGGTCACCACTTGACCTTGACCTTAGGTAAAATTGTTAAGTTGACTTAACAAGGTCACCATATATATTATTCAAAGTGCCTTGACAAGATAACACAATGGCGTAAACAGTTTTCTGTTATCTTTATTAAGAAAAAGTTAATAGCAAAACACGATTTAGCAAAAAAAAACGGCATTTTTTCTTCTTTTTGACCTCTGGAGCCTCAAATATTGACCTGAGATCAAATCTGAGGAACCTTAGCGATTACCAATTTCACTGGCTGGCGTTTGCTTTTTTCCGTTTGTTTCTAACTATCACAGTTTCTGAGATATATGGGAATTTCTGGAGCGATGTCCTAAAACAGGAAAAACTTGAAAAATTTGACATTTGATGACCTCTGGTGACCTCAATTTTGACCTGACTTAAAAAAAATACTGAAATACTTTCGATAGAACATGTATGAAGCTATCAAATGCCTTTTTCCGCTCCTCGCTACGTTGCGTAGTTTTCGAGATCTCAGGGGGGGGGGGGCGGAAATCACACACTCCTGCAGTTCGTGTTCGGCGCAAAGCCCCTGCAGTGCGCGGGTTAAGCAATGAATGGGCACTGGGAATTCACCACGCTCGTCTTCGTGAATCCCTGGCCGTACGAAACAGCGAGCTGTAACTGGCGGCTGACTACGTTTGCTGCGTGAGCGCGGCGCCGACGAAGGAGCCGGCTACCGCCAGTGACGTCATCCGTTGGTAAGCCGAGTTCAAGGTTGAATGGCTCGTGTCCTCAGGGGGGCTTTCCTATGTGCGGATCGCCCGGTGGTCACATTAGGTGTGACGTCACTGGATACCTGGCCGGCGGGTGCTCGGCGCTCAGGCCCCGTCGTCGCAGTAGTTGCGATTTCGAACGTGCGCGGTCGGGTGGTATCTAGGATTCTTAAAACGTGTGGTTGTTGTTTTGGTCTATCTGATATAAATCATGGTCATGGCACGCGCGGAGGCGTGTTTGCGATAGGCATTGCTGAGTCATCAAGCGATAAGCCCGCTAGCTGACGGTTTTATGATTCACACACTGGGTGGAACTAACATTGAAAGCCATCGAGTACACTGACTGACCATCAGAAACCTTCTCTGGCCCACTGAAGACCTAATCTGACCTTCATAGGAACTATTTGGCCCCTATTATAGTAGGATCTCTCTGACCTGAGAAAGTCTCTCTGTCCTCTGTCCCTGGCCTGAAAGGACCCTCCGTAGGCCTGAGAGGATCCTCCGTCGGGCTGACAGGATCCTCCGTCGGCCTGATAGGACCCTCCGTCGGCCGCAGATGCCCTCATTCGGCCTCAGAGGTATCTCCGTCGGCCGAGGGCCCTCCATCTGCCTCAGAGGGTTCTCCGTCGGCCTGAGAGGGTCCTCCGTCGGCTTGAGAGGATCCTCCGTCGGCCTCAGAGGGTCCTCCGTCGGCCTCAGAGGGTCCTCCGTCGGCTTGAGAGCGTCCTCCGTTGGCCTGAGAGGGTCCTCCGTCGGCCTGAGAGGGTCTTCAGTTGACCTGAGATGATCCTCTGTCTGCCTGAAAGAGCTATCTGTCGGCCTTAGAGGATCCTTCGTCAGCCCTTCGTCGACCTGAGAGGATTCTCCGTCGGCTTGAGAGGATCCATGGGGAGTCATGGCCCGCTACAGGCCCCGATGTCCCCCACCCTTTAGGGCCTTGCCCCCACCCACATGTGAACTCCCCTAACATCCGCAACTACATTTGAAAATATTCGCTCGTCGGGTCGGAGCCACTGCGGCGGCGGCCGAGTCGGGAACGACAGGTATCCAGTGACGTCACGCTAGTGTTGCGTAAATGGTACACTAAAATGCCCGGACGGTTCTACCTTACTTATACGGCCTTGCGTGTCCTTACCAAATCGGCCAGCACTATCAGCTGGAGTTGATGCAGCAGTTGGCCGCCAGGGACCGCTAGTGAGCCAGGGTGTTACGACGTCGCAAGCAAATGGTACCAGTTAAATATTTAACGCTAGATATTTATGTATTTATAAATCAATCAATCAATCAATATTTAGTGGTACCATTTGCTTGCGACGTCATAACACCCCGGCTCACTAGTGGTCCCTGGCGGCCAACTGCTGCAACAACTCCAGCTGATAGTGCTAGCCACCAAATCGGTAGGCTGCCTACTAAGTTTACAGACCTTCTGTCTTTCCAGTAAATACTAAATATGTGCAAGTGTTGACATCAGGCTCTTGCTTTGACGTATCGGGTGTTCTTCAGAGGATGTGGCATGGGTGCCAAATAACCTTGGTAGTTGTGGCGCCTGTAAACCCCACTGATTTACCTGTGTATGTGCTTAACTTCACTTAAACTTGGTTGGTAGGTACAGAAGTGTCACTTTTGTATGCAATTTGTTAATCTTTGACTAAGGTACCTGTCAGTGTGCTGCGTTATGCACAGTATGATAGCATATGGTAACATCATAAAAGTAGCGGCATTGTGCAGTGTGCACCACAGCAAAATTCCCATATCTCTTCTGACAAAGCCGCTAAACTTAACTTAGCCTAACCTTGCCTATTAATAATTACAACGTTGTCGGAATAAATTTAGGCATAGTGCACCACAGCAAAATGGCTGTATTTCTTCTGACAAAGCTGGTAAACTAAACTTAACCTAGCATAGGTAACCTATTAATAATAATAACGGCTTCATAAGAATATATTTTGGCATTTTGCTGTCGTGCACAATGCCGCTGCCTTTCTGATGTTACCATATGACACTGTGACATACCATCCTGCCATACGGGCGGCCCGGTCTTTCTTTCGGGAATAAGTGACTGTGTGTGTGTGTGTGTGTGTGTGTGTGTGTGTGTGTGTGTGTGTGTGTGTGTGTGTGTGTGTGTGTGTGTGTGTGTGTGTGTGTGTGTGTGTGTGTGTGTGTGTGTGTGTGTGTGTGTGTGTGTGTGTGTGTGTGTGTGTGTGTGTGTGTGTGTGTGTGTGTGTGTGTGTGTGTGTGTGTGTGTGTGTGTGTGTGTGTGTGTGTGTGTGTGTGTGTGTGTGTGTGTGTGTGTGTGTGTGTGTGTGTGTGTGTGTGTGTGTGTGTGTGTGTGTGTGTGTGTGTGTGCGTGTGCGTGTGCGTGTGCGTGTGCGTGTGCGTGTGCGTGTGCGTGTGCGTGTGCGTGTGCGTGTGCGTGTGCGTGTGCGTGTGCGTGTGCGTGTGCGTGTGCGTGTGCGTGTGCGTGTGCGTGTGCGTGTGCGTGTGCGTGTGCGTGTGCGTGTGCGTGTGCGTGTGCGTGTGCGTGTGCGTGTGCGTGTGCGTGTGCGTGTGCGTGTGCGTGTGCGTGTGCGTGTGCGTGTGCGTGTGCGTGTGCGTGTGCGTGTGCGTGTGCGTGTGCGTGTGCGTGTGCGTGTGCGTGTGCGTGTGCGTGTGCGTGTGCGTGTGCGTGTGCGTGTGCGTGTGCGTGTGCGTGTGCGTGTGCGTGTGCGTGTGCGTGTGCGTGTGCGTGTGCGTGTGCGTGTGCGTGTGCGTGTGCGTGTGCGTGTGCGTGTGCGTGTGCGTGTGCGTGTGCGTGTGCGTGTGCGTGTGCGTGTGCGTGTGCGTGTGCGTGTGCGTGTGCGTGTGCGCGCCGGCGTGCCGGCGTGCCGGCGTGCCGGCGTGCCGGCGTGCCGGCGTGCCGGCGTGCCGGCGTGGCCTGCCGGCCTGCCGGCCTGCCGGCCTGCGTGCCTGCGTGCCTGCGTGATAGTCTGATTGGCTTCCCATCGTGACAATTGTAACTTCCCTATTGTTTTATTTAACCGACTTATGACACGTAATAGCCACGCTTATTCGTGGAGTGTCTGTTGATGTCAATACATACTGTGCATAACATGGCGTACCAACAGGTACATTAGTCAAACATAACCAGCAATATTTAGTGGGGGGGGGGGGGGCAGCCAGTTTTTTTTTCTCACCAGTTTCCCATTCGCATAGGACTAATTATAAAATCCTGCTAATCATGGGCGGGGGACCAGGCTGGTTATTGATTGGACTCTGCATTGAATCAATTGAAATCGTTCAATACAAATTGTTTGAATTTAGGAAAATCAATTCACCATATATTTGTGCTCATGAATCGTCATTGAATCAAAACCCGCATGAAATCAAATTTAACGATTCTTAACAATTCAAGTGAGCATGGTAAATTGTGCAAATACAATGCAGTCCCAGTGGCTACACTCATTTCTACTGAAATATCATTGTAATAATATAAATATCCTTGCTGTAACAATGTTTAATGCTCATAATTCATATATACCTATGGCTTTGTAAGTTTCCACTTTTATTGATTTGATATATATTCAACATATATTTAAATGTTGAATCAAACGTGAATCAATTAAAATATTGTTTTGATTATTTGAATCGGGAAGGATCAATTCTCAAATTTGTTATTCATGAATCAAAAGGTGATTGAATAATTCAAGTTCACTTGGTTAAGTACGACCGTTTAACGATACATTCGTAAACAAATGTACCTGAAACATTGACCATAACACCGTAAAACATGGCATAACATACTCGGTTGAAGCCAAGTATGGTACTCGCACCAAATGTATGCTAAATGCATGATTTTGCGATGGTCAACTTGGTGCGAGCTCGGCACATCACCTCACCAGCTACCTCAGGTTCGGGAGTCAGTCAAGCCCGCCGGTTCTTGATTCAGGCGCGATTCAGGCTCCAGTATCGCTTCTCCGGCTTTTTCTGACACTGGTACCAGTGTCGCTCATTCTTCATGTTTACAATATTTTCTATATTTTGTTTTACTTGTTAGGCGACCCATTTCCTTATGACATTGATACCTATCCTTAAATATATGACATATTAGCCGTTTTCACGAAGGATTTTGTGTTTGGGGCGATTGGGCGTTTGCGGCGTTTGGGGCGATTGGGGAGATTGGGGCGTTTGGAATAAATGGGTCTATAGCTTTTAAGAACACGGCTTTTCCCGGTGATTTTTTGTATCAATCACAATTTTATGAATTAATGTATCAATATATGCTCTTGCAATGCAATGCTTACCGTTAGTTTCCTTTGAATATTCAAATTCATGAGCAAATCTGGCAATTTTGGGTTGTGTTAGTTCTTTCTAAAAAAAAACATACCGAAAACGCCCTAAGAAGAGGCTAAGAAGTAGACTAGATAATCAGCTTTGATTAAATAAAATACGCAGTTGACAGTTAGTTCGAGCAAAACTGAAGATATTAATGGCAAAGAAATATAACGTTATGATGACAAATGCAATCAAATGTCAAAAGCATAGACAGGCCTTATTTCAACGTCGCTCCGTCCCGCTGAGATCATCCAATTTAGAGCGGTAACTTTGTTGGTTTCCGAAAACCGGAACAATATAAAGATCAAGGCCCTATAATTATAAAGATAAGGGCACACTGAGAGTCAAAACACCGCCCCACACTCTAAATGTATATTTCTCCCCTGCTTCTGCAGTTTAAAATAGCTGCAAAATTAATGTCACAAAAGCGCAAAATATGAAGAAATTCGGGCCCACTAAATACAAATATAATTGCAATCAATATCAATTCCACGCTTTCATAATGTACTTGGAAAATATAGAGGTCCAATCTGAATGGTAGTGGTTCACTGACATGCCTGCCATCATGCTGATTCAGAGAATGTATGGGTGTTGGGTCCATCACCAAGGGTTTTCGTGTTTCTAGCGTTGGAACGGTTTGAATTTGCCCCTTATATAGGAAATGTATTTGTTGGAATGATAAATAAAATATTAAAGACTTTTATACCAAAACTTAAAAAAACAGAACTTTTCAGAATCTTTTCAGCACAATAATCCTTCATTGAAACGGCCATTTAAAATTCGGATTTTTTTCCATGCCAGAATCGACTTCGATACATAAGCCTTCTATGTTAGAAAATTGGAGATTGGTATTTTCTCTAAATATTGTATTTATATTTTGTATTTTGAAATATCATGGTCATCACCACATCTTTGGTAATAATGGTGTACGTAATTGTGTTAGAGAACTCAATTAAAGGGAATAGTTCACCTTTAACATGGGGTTTTTAACTGAGTTTGCAGATTTGTAGAGCAGATCGAAAAATGAGTTAGGGTGAAATAATTACCTCGCTACGCTAAGTAATTTCGACACGAGACTAGTGGGCCCCTTTTAGAAGACTCTGTTTCGGGTCCGCGAAACTTCACAACGGCTCTTTACGTTACAAGCAGCCTGAGTATATACGTGTAAAGTCCGCCATTATTGCGTGCAGTAGCTTCCATATGCAAGCTACCATATGCATGACGCCACACATTGTCATGAAGTTTTTAAGCCCATGAAGGAGAAAAGAGAAACATGTATTTCTCGACAGATATCCATCTATCGTCCAAACAAATGTCATATTCGTTTTTTCAGCTCATTATACCTCGTATAGCCAAATTTCAAGATTGTTTTTCAATGTGACCTATTCCCTTTAAACGGCATTGTCTGTAGTTGCTGTGACCTCATAAGGTCACCAGAAGTCACCCGGTGCAGTCCACGTCAGATCGACCAAGTCATAACATCCTACATCTCATAATTTGATTGAACTAGGTGTCGAGGGTTATCTGGACCGTAGCTTCACGCTGTAAAAATGTCAGCTCCGTCCGTAGTCTTTTTTAGTTATAGCCCCAGGCTTCAATGTCGCGCAAAGCTTTAATTTTCATCGGGCGATATCTCCCATATAAATAATTCGAATGATATAAACGTAGGTGTCATCAGAATCGCCGTTAACCACAAATTCATGTAATTTTATCTTTTTGAGAATTTGAATAGAAAAATGTCGAAAATATGACCCGTGACCTCAGGTTAGCTCATGTGATTTCGTTATGTTCTCGGTAAAATTCGTGATTATTATTAATGGAACAGGAGGTGCCGGCCCTTTGGATAACGTGACAACCTATTCCACTCAGTGATCAAGATCACGTGATGACATAATTCAATATTTCGCCGATAGAGGTGTTTGTGGATCCTCAAGACATAACATTTTATCATCCTTTTTTCCAGGCTGAGAATACGTAAAAAATTGTCTTCCAGAGAAACAAAATGTTCAACTTTGCCAAATATAACGAAAAATTTCAACAAATAATCTATTGCATAATCAACACAGGTCATTTGGGAAATCAACCTCAAGTCACGTGACCTTGAGGTCATGGAATGACCTGCAGGGGTCATGATATACATCATTGTATGGAGCCCGACGAGACAAATATAATGCCGTTGAGTTAAGCTCTCTAGCCCAATTGTAGGCAAAGTTATTACCGTGGATTACCTAATAACTGGATGGGAAACTCCGCTCGCAAACCCCTGTGACGAATAAAGCGCCGCTAGATGGCAGGACTAACAATGTCACGCCGGAAACCTGAGTTTCCTATCCAGGTATTAGCTGGATGGGAAACCCCAACTTCAGTCGCAAGTCGCAACCCCTGTGACGAATAAAATGCCGCTAGATGGCAGGACTAACAATGTCACGCCGGAAGCCTGAGTTTCCTATCCAGGTATTAGCTGGATGGGAAACCCCAACTTCAGTCGCAAGTCGCAACCCCTGTGACGAATAAAGTGCCGCTAGATGGCAGGACTAACAATGTCACGCCGGAAGCCTGAGTGTCCTATCCAGGTATTAGCTGGATGGGAAACCCCAACTTCACTCGCAAGTCGCAACCCCTGTGACGAATAAAGTGCCGCTAGATGGCAGGACTAACAATGTCACGCCGGAAGCCTGAGTTTCCTATCCAGGTATTAGCTGGATGGGAAACCCCAACTTCACTCGCAAGTCGCAACCCCTGTGACGAATAAAGTGCCGCTAGATGGCAGGACTAACAATGTCACGCCGGAAGCCTGAGTTTCCTATCCAGGTATTAGCTGGATGGGAAACCCCAACTTCACTCGCAAGTCGCAACCCCTGTGACGAATAAAGTGCCGCTAGATGGCAGGACTAACAATGTCACGCCGGAAGCCTGAGTGTCCTATCCAAGTATTAGCTGGATGGGAAACCCCAACTTCACTCGCAAGTCGCAACCCCTGTGACGAATAAAGTGCCGCTAGATGGCAGGACAAACAATGCCACGCCGGAAGCCTGAGTGTCCTATCCAGGTATTAGCTGGATGGGAAACCCCAACTTCACTCGCAAGTCGCAACCCCTGTGACGAATAAAGTGCCGCTAGATGGCAGGACTAACAATGTCACGCCGGAAGCCTGAGTGTCCTATCCAGGTATTAGCTGGATGGGAAACCCTAACTTCACTCGCAGCCCCTGTGACGAATAAAGTGCCGCTAGATGGCAGGACTAACAATGTTGCGCCGGAAACCTGAGTTTCCTATCCAGGTATTAGGGGGTAATCCATGTTATTACCAAAGACGTGCTGGTGACCATTATTTTTGTCAAAATACAAAAATATAAATAAAACATTTAGAGGAAAACCCTATCAGCAATTTTCTCACCATCGAAGGCTAAGTATCAAAGTCGATTCTGGCATTGAAAACAAGTCTGAATTTTAAATGGCCACATAATAAAATCACGTGATCTGTCCTAAGATAACATGTACAAAATAAAAAAGAACGTCGAATTTCCAAAAAATGCTTTCACGATTTAAGCTATTGTTCTAACAATTATGATGATATATAGGTTTATATGACTCGCATGATTTAAATATGTGGGGGTGGGGTATTGTCCTTTGAAAATTATAGTTTTGCATGATATTACAAAGTTGCCCGAGGCTGTAACTCGAGAATCGTTCGACGGACATAGGTGAAAATTTCACAAGGTAATCTACGGCCCAGATAACCACCAAAACGTAGTTTAATAAAAATCTGAGATATATGGTGTTATGGCTTGGTCGATCTGTCATGCACTGAAACAAATATTTTACTACATCGTTACCACCTATAGCCTTATTACCACACCTGTACCACCGCAACGACACTTCTACCACCCCACTACCACCGCATTGATGGTTGACTGGAGTAGTACAGATGTGGTAGAGATTACTACCCTTCGACTACAGTGGGTGGTAGGGGTCGTTAGGCTATAGTAGCGGGTGGTAGGTGGGTCGTCTGGGGGTAGCCAAAAGATCGTTGGGTTCAAAATGCGCGCGCGCGCGGTTCCTCCGCGGACATCGAAATCAAACAAACAATATTTGTATTACGAGGATTCGGGGTGGGGCTCTAATTGACGATTAAAAACAGTTGTCTTAAATTAAAATTTTGAAGTTTGGCTGAAAAGTCCGTAAAATATTCAAAGGTCCTTATCTATTGACGGGGTCGTAAGGACATGGTAAGGCCATGGGTGGTAGGTGGGTCGGCTGAGGGTAGCCAAACCGGGGGGGGGGGGGGGTGGTCGTCTGGGGGTATACGCCCAGGCGACCCTCCTACCACCCCAGCAAAACACACTTTTTGCGGCCGCCATATTGCTGTCGGTGTGGGGCGTTGCTGGGGTGGGTATTTTATCTACCGCATGGGGTTTGCTGTTATTGTTATCGCTGCATCGCGTTTTCAATTGTGTCTGCTTGAAGATAAATGTGGGTATATGGTTCGGACACCTTTTCATTCGTCTTCGTTTATTTGATAACTGTTCATTTTAGAGATCAAAATATTCTGGCTGACTACCCGAGGTCCCTCCGGCCACCGCCATACCTGTATGTGCAATATGTATTAGCTATCTGGCAATATACCGATATTTGATCTGGGCCAGTTAATGACCTCTTAGGACGGAAATTGTCATCTTTGGTGATATTATTTCATCTATATGTTTCCTAAAAGCAGAAAAGGCAGTTAAATACAAGATTTAGCGTTCCCAAAAATAGCAAGTTGCGTTCACATTTTTAGCAGTAGCCTGCTAAAAATGGGAACAGATGACCAAACCTTTACAGACCCAGACTGGTTATTGATTCAACTTTTTTGGAATTATTCAATCATGATTCATTTTGGAATCTGAATGATCAATCACTGTTTGATTCACAGATACAATTTTGTGAATTGATTCTTTCAGATTCAAAGAATCAAAACAAATATTTTAATTGATTCACGTTTGATTCAACATTTAAATATATGTGGTGAATTTATGTCATCAATACAAAATGGAAACCTACATATTACGAGTATGATCATTAAAGCATTATTACAGCAATACTATTTCAGTATAAATTAATGTAGCCACCGGAACTGCATGTATTTGCACAATTTACCAGTGTACTTGAATCGATGAGAATATTTAAATCTTTTGATTCAATCAACCTTGGTTTGATGCAGGTTTTTATTCAATCATGATTCATGAATCAAAATATCTGATGGTGAATCAATAATTTTTTGATTCAAGGAATTTTGATTGAACGATTCCAATCGATTCAATCAGTGTTGAATCAATAACCAGTTTGTAATAACAGACCTTGACCAAACCTTCCTCGACTGATACCATGCGATGGTATTTTGATTTCAATTTGCATTTGCACCAATATACAATTTAGCTAGGGTATAGGTGCTTCTATCGTTATGTTGTAATTTCTATTGCTATGTTTGTTTGTTTATGGGTCAATAACCATATCCTCTTGGGACCAAGGCTCTAATTGTCTTTTGTCATCTGTCAGACAAGTTGTTGTCACATGCAACATCCACTGTCATCAACAAATGCCATGCAAGTGAGACCTCATGCTATTGGTGTTGTATATATATATATACATATATACATATATATATATATATATATATATATATATATATATATATATATGTATATAATCATAGTGCACTGATAGCCGATAGGTACCTTAGTCGAAGATTACTGATTGTCAAAATATCAAACTTGTCGGTCAGCTGACTATTAACCATAATGCTGAACACATCATAATGCACGACTTCATGTTATGGCTATGCTTGTTTGTTTATGGGTCAATATTCAATAACCATATCCTCTTGGGACTAAGGGTCTAATTGTCTTGTGTCTAGTCTTTTGTCATCAGTCAGTTAAGTCATTGTGACACGCTCACCATCCACTGTCGTTGAGCCATGCATCCACTGTCGTTGAGCCATGCCATTGTCAGTCAGCTGACTATTAACCATAATGCATAACACATCATAATGTCAGACTTCATGCTATGGCTATGTTTGTTTGTTTATGGGTCAATATTCAATAACCATATCCTCTTGGGACTAAGGGTCTAATTGTCTTGTCTAGTCTTTTGAGCTGACTATTAACCATAATGCTGAACACATCATAATGCCAGACTTCATGCTATGGCTATGTTTGTTTATGGGTCAATATTCAATAACCATATCCTCTTGGGACTAAGGGTCTAATTGTCTTGTGTCTAGTCTTTTGTCATCAGTCAGTCAAGTTGTTGTGACATGTGCAACATCCACTGTTGTTGAGCCATGCAAGTGAGACTTCATGCTATTGATGTTGTAGTATCGTCTACATCACCAATAGCATGACAAATCCGATGGAAGGTTGTTTACAGCTTTAACCCTCGCCCTACGGGGGGGGCCCTGCAGGCCCCCCTGAGGTTTTTCTTAAATAACTTTTGACACATGAGGTGCATCTTGCTGAAATTTTTGGTAGCTGAGTTTACAACACTTATACGTAGGCTGTAAAAAATAATTGAAATAGGTTAAGTAGTTTGGGAGATAATAATATTTTGATGACGTCATGTTGGTAAAAAATAGAAATATTTGAAAATCGTAGAAAACAGAGTTTTAAAGCAAATTGCAAACACAATTCACCAAAGATATAAAATGGCATTCTCTTTAAAATGGCAATCTTGGATTTTCACAAATTTGGGTTTTTGACCCCTAAAATAAAATAAAAACTTATTTTTTGGAGAAAAATCCCCACAAATCCAAATTTTCGAAGATATTAGAAAAACCGGAATATATGTGAGAGAACTGAGTATGGACAATACCCATACCAAATTTCAAAGCAATATCTTCATTTTTGACTGAGTGATGGCTTCCTAAGTGTAAGAAACTGATGACGTCATTTTTTTAATAACTTTTTTTAACATTTTTAGACAAGATACAAACAAATAATTACCTTTTCTGTATTTCTGAGCCAAAACTGGTTTAGGAACATTTTTTTTACTTACATTTATCAATTTCTAATTTTTAGGCTTTCTGAAGAGCAAAATCGCTGTTCTGGACGTGTTAAATCCGAGGTCATTCAATTCACTTGACCTGAAAGGTCACCCGTTGACCTGAAACCTACAAATCGCATACTGTTGGATTCCTCTCATGACAAGCAACATGCTGGTTCTTACCGCATTGCTCTAAGTTGCTTGGTTCGGAAGTTAACAGGGGGTTTGTCAGCCCCCCCCCCCGTAGGGCGAAGGTGAAAAAAGCTCCCGTAGGGCGAGGGTTAAGGTTGTTTAGTGTTTACCCTATAAATAAAGTGATTGATTGCAAAGGGGGATTCAGCATAAGTGTTTGGAGGGGGGGGGGTCAAATCCCCAAAAGTCGATCACACAATTATGAATACTCATCGGATTTTGCATGCTTATGCATTGGGTTATTGATTATTGACTGGTTATTGATTCACCTTTTTTGGAAGAATTCAATACGATTCATTTTGGAATATAAATGATTCAGTCACCGTTTGATTCATGGATCTTTCCGATTCAAAGAATCAAATCATGTTTGACTCACCATTGAAATAGCATTGCACAGTCTTATTGATTCAATCGGCCTTTGTCCTATGCGGGTTTTGATTCAATCATGATTAATGAATACAAAAAATCCGGTGGTGAATCGATTCTTCTTTGATTCAAGAGATTTTGATTGAACAATTCCAATCGATTCAATCAGAGTCGAATCAATAACCAGTCTGAATTTGGGGGCTGATGTAAAACAAATTTCCCTTAGTAAAAGTTGCTTAGATTGTTTTCTAATCAGGAAATGTGTCAATTTTGTGCCGATTTCAGGCGGTTGGGGAGGGGGCTATGGACCCTTTGGCCCCCTGGATCCCGGTTGCGGCGGCGGCGGCGGCTGCGCGCGGTGGCGGTGGCGGCGGCGGCGGCGACTGCGCCCGGCGGCGGCGGCGGCGGCGCCCGGCGGCGGTGGCGGCGTGTATCATAACTGTAGTCTGTATGCAGTGATTTTACCCTGTGTTACCTGCCAATTTACCGTATATGACCAATAACTGTACAAACCCCATTCGTGTGGATAGTTCGTACTTTAATACAACACAAATACAAATGCCTTCTCGTTCGATTTACTACTGAGGTAGTAAGGTGGATGATACTGCGATAGTAGGGGGTAGTAGGAGGGTGGTAGGAGGGTAGTAGGAGGGTAGTAGGAGGGTGGTAAGGGGGTAGTAGGAGGGTCGTAGCGAGGTAGTAGGAGGGTGGTAGCGGGGTAGTAGGAGGGTGGTAAGGGGGTAGTAGGAGGGTGGTAGCGAGGTAGTAATAGGGTGGTAGCGGGGTAGTAGGAGGGTGGTAAGGGGGTAGTAGGAGGGTCGTAGCGAGGTAGTAGGAGGGTGGTAGCGGGGTAGTAGGAGGGTGGTAGCAGGGTAGTAGGAGGGTGGTAATGGTTGCAGGGGGTGGTAGGTAGGTCGTAGAAGCGTGGTTGGAGGGTGGAACATGCTACTGCCGGGGGTGGTAGCAGGGTAGTAGCTGTGTGGTAAGTGGGTCGGACAAATCGACAACGACCCCTCTACCACCCTTGGGTTAGTAAAGGGTGTAGTAAGTGGGTGGTAAGTAATACTACCGGGAGGTAGTGAAACGGTGATATATCGGTAGTAAGTGGGTCGGACTTATTGACAACGACCCCTTTACCACCCTAAGGTAGTAAAATATTTTATCAGTGTAGAATGCCCCAGCTGACAGATACAAATACACCAGGGTCTAAATTGAGATAGCGATGTATATTTACGCCTAGCGTGTTTTTACTGAAACAAATGTAGGTCGTAAAATTACTCATGTGCGCTTTTGCTTTGAACGTGAACTACAATGTGAACTATAGTTTTATTCGCAATCAATGACAACATTCAGAGCAAGTTCCTAAACAAACAGACGTTTCGACATACAGGGTGTCTTCGTCAGTGTAAATTATCAATATTTAAATTATAAAGACATACATTAGACACTGTTGAATATTAGTGTAAGGTGACACCTCGCGGATGAGGAGTGGAGATTTAGTTTGCTCGCATCCCGCACGGCAGTGATGGCGCTGCGGGCGCTGGTCAGCTGTGACTCGTCAGCTGTAGCTATCAGCTGTGTTTTGTTGTTAGAGGTGGGCCAGGTTTTCTGTTTCGAATTTTATATGGAATGAACTTAATAGTTTATTTGTTGTTAGTTATTTACATAAATGGATAGCTGAAGTTTAGAGCTTAAATTATATGGATCGTGTTTGTCCACCTACTCGAATAATGGCGCGTGGTGTTTAGTGCTGGACAAGGGTTAGGGCGTGGCACTGTGAATCCGATTTGTCGGTCTTGTTGGTACAGAGCTGGTGGCGCATGGACGTGCTTTGTCCACCCCCGTTGGGAGCGCCCGCCTTGTGTTATGGGTGCAGTTAGCCATCTGAATGATCTGAAGATAATACAGGGTTGGTGGTTTTGGATCCGTGGCTCTTTCCGTTCCGCCTGCTACGGCCAGTGGGCTCGATAGAGATTTACTGTACAGACACAAAGACATTAATACAAAGTCAAGCAAACACAATCAGCTTCAGGCAAACTAAGAGAAACATTACTTGCGTTTTGATCTAAAATTCTAGTTATAACACGTTCCTAGTTTTGACTAGAATTTTAGATCAATACGCAAGTAATGTTTCTCTTAGTTTGCCTGAAGCTGATTGTGATTGCTCGACTTTGTCTTAATGTCTTTGTGTCTAATGTCTAATGGCTTTATAATTTAAATATTGATAATTTGCACTGACGAAGACACCCTGTATATCGAAACGTCTGTTTGTTTGGGAACTTAATCTGAATGTTGTCATTGATTGCGAATAAAATGATCATGTCTGATACATTACAAATGTGAACTATGTTTACGCCCGCACATTTACTTTTACTGCTCGGTGCTTTATGTCATTGACATTTTTGCACTATATGAGGCGGGCAGTAGAAATCCGATTTGATTAGACTAGACGGGGAGTGCAAAATTACTCTCACAAATTGCATGCTTTATTGATTTACACTCTTGTAATCGGAGGTGTGAAATTACTACTCTAGGGGTGGAGATTTAGACACCGTAGATTTACTGTGGTATAGGATGTTTTAAGTGCGCGAGTTATTTAACACTATCCGATGGTAAAAATAGTCTTCTATCGTACACACTAAGCTAAGCAGCTTACATACTAAGCAGCTTACGTCGTGTGTAATAGGGGAGTTAAATGAATCAATTAGGGGTGGAGATTTTGTCACCGTAGAATTATTCCAATTTTGACTGTACTTTTATCTCAGTGTTGTCTCACCTTTTTGCTTGACTGCCCCCTCAGGTTGCAGTAAACTCTGACTGAGTGCTGGCACTCGTCCTGGACGTTAAACTGGCAATTCGATCGAAGGCAGTTGACCGTATACGGCCAGGCGGCAGAACCTCTGGTTAGTACCAGAATCACTAGACACACCCAAGAAAGGAGCCTTTTGAGCCATGGAGACTTGACCCGGATGAGAGCCACCATGGTGATGTCCGATATCCCGCCGCGAGGTGAGCGGGGCAGCGGCCAGACACCAGGACTGATTTGACTTTATCAGGGGGAGGGCGGCATGGCTAGCGTCAGTGCTGCAGTCGCAGCGATAGTGGTATACGCTATCAAGCTTGGCAGCTTTAGGGGTGATGGGTTGCAATGTACACTGATACAAATTTATACTCCCCAAACTTTTGCGACTCAAACTACTCGACAAAGGGGAGTCTCAAAGGTGGTCAGAACGGGAATCACTTCTTTTTCGAGTCAGCGAATGCCGAGTTAAACGATCGACGACTCTGCGCTAAATGCAGAGTAATACGACTAGCATTATCAGGGTCACCAGCACGCATTGGGTCGGTGCACTATTCTGCGGCGATTATTTTGACCCGTCAATCTTGGGAGGTGCTTGCAGCATTAAGCAACCCGGTAAAATCGGGTAAAATCAGCTGGTTATGGTGTTTCCCGCCCATTTCTGCTGCGGTTGAGACTGAGTCGCATGGCTCGTGGTGCGTTCGCCACATACGTCTCCTGACTGTTGTATCTGCATGGCTGTGTGATGTGATGTGACGTTCGCTAGAAACACTGAATGTTGAGGTGAGTTAATATCTATATATTGTCTGATTGATATGGAGTTGTACAAAATGCTGCATTTGTCGTGTGACGTGATGTGTTGATAACCGTTTGGTGGAGTTCCATCTTCAGTTGATGCGGTCATAGCCCCACAAACTTTGAGTTTGCTCCACCAACTTTGGCCAGATTTGATGGTATTTTAACATTAGCCAGCCATCCATTTGTAGACCCTCTAATATGACTCAATATGCCACACAATTTTCTGAAAATCGACCCATTTTAATAAGCTGTGCCATTGGAATTGGGTTTGTCAGAAAGTACCTACCTATCACACTATAGGTAGAACCATCCCTGCTGCTGGGAACCACCGTGGACGTTCCCAGCCTGTTTACCGCAGTGCAAAGTCTTATCTATCCCAAGTACTCCAGATGACCAAGCTGGGACACTTCAAAACCGCCTGCACTGGTTATCAGCTGAACCGCTGCACTGGTTAGCACTGGTTATCAGCTGAATCATGTTCGACGATCGAGTTCGTTGCTTACAGGGGCGCAGCCAGGGGGGCACAGGGGGCACGTGCCCCCCCCCCCCCCCCCTTGGGTCGAGGTGCCCGAAGGGTCCCTCGGTCCAATGGGAGAAGGCCTCGGCCCCTCAGCCCAACTCCTATGATAGGTATCGACGTAAAACTTACAGTACCTTATGCTGCATTAATTCTACGTCTTTTCACAAAAGTTCAATGAAATTGATGTAGTGCTTTGGGAGATCATGACGTTTTAATGACGTCATGTCACGCCATTTTTGGTCGAAAAACGATAAATGTTTGACAAATTGTAGAAAATCGAGTTTTGAAGCAGATTGTAAATTAAAAACGTCAAAAGAAAGGAAATGACATTTTTTTCAAAACTGCCATCTCAGATTTGCAGAAGTTTGGGTTTTTGACTCCTAAAAATAAAAATATAAATTTTTCCAGAAAACTTTTCAATATTTGTTTTCCCTTTAAGATAAGAAAAACGGAATATATCTGAGTGAACCAGGTATGGACGATACCCAAACGAAATTTCAAAGCAATATCTTAATTTACTTATGGCTCCGCAAGTATAATTAACTCATGACGTCATTTTTTTTAAACGTGTTTTTGGCTTTTATTGACTAGATACAGACAAATAAATGTCACCACTGTTTTTGTTTAGACAAAACTGGTCTAGGAGACATGCCTTTTTTATTTTGATTAATCAATTTCAAATTTTGACCTTATGTGACCTGACCTTGACCATATATGGTGTCAGGTTGTGAAAATGGCTGCTACTATCAAATTCTACGTGTACAATAACCTTCGTAGACCTCTAGCAAAAAGTGACCTTTTATGACCTGATCTTGCGGCTCTTGCGGCTCATTGAGAGCTTTCGATTACGGCCTTGCGCGTCTCGCTGCGGTTATTGGTTCGGAATATAACGAAGGGGCAGAATCTGCCCCCCCCCCCCTAGCGTGTTTGACCGAATACCCCAGCGGGTCGCGGGTTAATTTGTCTTTTTAAATCAGAAAATATGTCAAATTTTGGGCGAATTTGGGCGGTTTTGGGAATGTCAGCTTGCCCCCCCCCCCCCCCCCTGCTGGATCTGCCAGTGGCCATAAACTAAGACAAGCTAATTGAAAATCCCATGAGCGCTTAACATTTTCAACGGAAGTTTTATACGTTGCTATTTTCTGAAGTTGTCTTTCCAAACTAACGACGGATCGTTTCGCGTAAAGCGCCTCCACACTCCATAGTCTACACATTAGTGACTGTGAATTACCTCGAATGTATGTGTTTCCAATGTAATATGTCACAAACGTGAGCAATCGGGACAACGTAAAATGTTGAGGGCCAGACGTTCCGCGTTGCCTCTTATTGATTGTGTTGCTGCTGGGACCTTCAAGGTGCCTTGTGCGTGCATCTAAAATGGTTAACCCACGCACAGACGGGGTTCGCACCAAGTTCGAACCGAGTCAAAGATGGATACCCGCCCCTACAAGATTTCAAAAGTCATGCAACGTATAGCGACAAACAGAAACAAGTTAGATAGCTCGAAACAAACAAGTTCCAATGAAAGTACTAAGTCATTATTTTAGGTTAGGTCATTTAGGTCATTGAGGTCACCAGAGGTCAACAAAAGTAAAATTTAGACCATAAATGGGTGTCCTTACCAAAACCCGTCTATATCTCTAGAACAAAAAGAGGTAGCGATGCGCGAGAAGAAAAAAAACGTCCGAAAGATTACTGGCGGATCCAGGGGGGGAACATCAGGGGCAAATGCCCCCTCCCCCCAGCAGGAATCTGGTAGGGGGGCATTTAATACAAGTATGCCCCCCCCCCTCTCCCCGCGTGTTCCCAATTTATCGTAAAATCGTCTTTGCAGCAGTCAAAATCCAGCTATCAACAGTCAAAACCCGGAAAACTTCGCGCCGCTTCGCGGCATGACACAACTTTCGCAATAGCTTATACAAATTTGGAAAATGGGAAAATGAATTTAATTAGGTAAGTGTCTGGCAGAGGCTCTCCTTGGCGATAATTGCTGGCACTGGCGGGTCCAGGTGGCATCAGCGACAAATGCCCCCCCCCCCCCCCCCTCCACAGGAATCTGAGAGGGCATTCAATAATTTTGGAAATGTCCCCCCCCCGCGCGTTCCCTGCACTAAAATTTATAATTTATTACACATTATATACACATATATTAATTTATTACACATTAAATACAAGTATGCCCTCCCCCGCACGTTCCCTGCACTGAACGTGAAAAACAATGATGTTAGGAGAAAACTTCATGAAAACGGAAGTTTGTTTCTTCTCTCGAGTGATTGAATTTGAAGTTTGTATGTATCCCTTTAATTCAATGATAGACAAACCAGCGCACCTGATGCAATTCAAGCAGCTCCGGTGACACTTAACCCGCACCCCGCTGGGGGGCTGGGGGGGGGGGCAGAATCAGCCCCCTCCCGGATTTTCTCAATAATTTCAACACTATGATAGATATCAACGTCAAACTTCCAGTACCTTATGCTGCATCAATTCTACGCCTTCTCACCCAAAGTCCAATTAAATTGATGCAGTATTGTGGGAAATAATGACGTTTTAATGACGCCATGTCATGCCATTTTTGGCGGAAAACGATAAATGTTTGAACAATCGTAGAAAATAGAGTTTTGAAGCAAATTGCAAATAAAAACGTCAAAAGAAAATCAATGACATTCTCTTCAAAATGGCCGTCTCGAATATTCGAAATTTTGTGTTTTTGACCGTCCAAAATAGGATACCCTTTTTTTAAGAAAAAAAAACAATTTTTGTGAATTTGGAAAGTGAATTTCTTAGCTCGAATACCAAAGAAAGGCGACCGGCTCAAATCTGCGTGGAAAAATGGGGGCATCTTTTTGCCACAAAAAGATGCCCCCACGGAGAGAGGCTGGATCCGCCAGTGCGAAAGATAATTTAATTTGTTGTCACTCAGGCTTCATCAGATTTGATCTCGGGTTAATAGCTAGCTCAGGGAAGGCCATCGAAAGTGAAACATTCTCAAAATAGCGGAATTGTTTTTAGGGAATAACTTTTGAGATACGCATGATAGAGTGATACTTGGAGTTTTCACCATTGTGTTTCTCTGTCGAGACACATCGAATGGTATATCGGATGATCATGACCTAGTTAGGTCATATTCGAAAATTGACCTGTCCTGTGCTCAGGTCAAGGCAGATCAAGGTCAAATTTTACATCAATCAACGTGTCTCGACGAGCGAAACACAATGTTGATAACTCCATTACTCTACCTTCATTTGGCAAAAAGTTATTGAATACAAAAACACGTAACCTCTTGGGTCACCTGAATTGACCTCGTAGAGGTCACATAACAAAAATGTGACTTGGAGGACACCATTCTTGGCATTTGGCACAAGAATGGTGTAGGCACCTGGTGAACACTGGTCAAATTTAAGCGTTTTCTGTGGGTTTCTACGTGTTTTGATTTTCTCCATTTACTTATAATGGAAGTTTATCAAATCGAATTGACCTTCGGTCACCGATATTACAAATTCGAGATATACGCATTGTAGGTACTTATGGGCTATGGCCTAAATGCATCCTGTGAGTTTCAAACCGCTCGGTCGATCACTTTGGCACGACCACAAACTTTCTAAAACTTGCTTGGAGGTGGGATCACTTAACGTGACTTGTTGACCTGACCTCAGATGAATCGAGCTAAAAAATGGCACACAATTTGGGTGACCGTTCCCAAAAGAGTTACGCCATGTTTGGCGGCACTGCGTGTCGACGTTTTTCAATATTTACGAAAACCTCAGGGGACGGATATCCGCTCCCAAGTCGGTGCGCGTGATAATACTTCACATCATGGTGCCAACAGGGATCAGTTGCTCCATTTTTTTGGGGGATCAGACTAAGAACTTATCAGTCAATCTACGCATAGGTTATGTTCGACATGGGCCTGTCCGACGTTTTTTGTTGCGACTATTTAGGGGCCCGGCAAAATATAGTGGCCCAAATCCGAGGAAATATAATTTCACGCCATTGTATTTTGTGGGGGGGGGGGGGGGGGTTTGATCGAGGGGCCCCTCGGGATGCTATGCCTCTCCCTCCCCTCCCCCCTGACGAAGGTCTGTCTGCGCCCCTGGATCTGACCTTAGGCCACCGATATTATAAATCCAAGATAAACGAATTGTAGGTACTTATGACCTTATTAAGTCCTGTGAGTTTGAATCCGCTCGGTCAATCACTGTGGCTTCGGCACGACTTTCAAAAACTTGCTTGTAGGTAGGTTCACTTAAAGGAAATCGTTCACCTTCGGAAAATTTATCAGAACATGATTTTATTCTATTGTTTAATACAGTTTCTTTTTTTATTTTCAAAAATAGTCCTACATCGCGCCAATTCAGGACAGAAGGTCGTACATTATTAAGTTGATGGTGTGCGTTATTGGTCTGCGCATGCTCCGTGCAGTGCTGGCACTTTCAGATGGTACGGTATATCATATATGCGCCGCATTTCTTCGCCAAAAAGTCAAATATCTTCGGCTGGAGAGTCTTTTCAGACAAGAACAGTTGCAGATAGGGATTTATCAACACGGGGTACCAAACTGCTATTTCAGTTAAAAAACCCATGTTGAAGGTGAACTATTTCCTTTAACAGGAACTGTTGCCCTGACCTGAGATGACTCGAGATACAAAATTACACAAAATGTGGATAATTGATTCCCAAAGAGCTATGCTATGTTTGGTGGCGCTACACACCGCCGTTTTCCCAATATTTACGAAAACCTCTGATGGGCGGATATCCGCACCCCACGTCAGTGCGCGTGTTAATACTTCACATGGTGCCAAAGGGAGTCAGTTGCCGCACATTATTTTGTATCAGACTACGTACTTATCAGTCAATCTACGCATGGGGTCTGTTCAACATGGGTCTGTCCCAGACTGGTTATTGATTCACCTTTTTTTGGAAGGATTCAATCATGATTCATTTTGGAATATGAATGATTCAGTCACTGTTTGATTCATGGATATTCATTTTGAGAAATGATTCTTTCCGATTCAAAGAATATTTTTTTTTGGGATCAAATCACGTTTGACTCACCATTGAAATAGCATTGCACAGTCATTTTTATTCAATCAGCCTTGTTTCTATGCGGATTTTGATTCAATCATGATTTATGAATCACAAAATCCGGTGGTGAATCGATTCTTCTTTGATTCAAGGGATTTTGATTGAACAATTCCAATCGATTCAATCAGAGTCGAATCAATAACCAGTCTGGGACTCTGTCCGACGTTTTTTTGCGATAATTTAGGACCTCTGCAAAATATAGAGGCCTAAATCCGAGGAGATACCATTTCGCGTGTTTTTTTTTTTTTGGGGGGGGGGGCTTTGGCCGAGGGGGCCCTCTGTTGATGCCGTGCCCCTCCTTTGCCGAAGGTCTGGTTGCACCCCTGGTTGCTTAAACCTATTTGTAACAGGAGGAGGGGGATTCCCCCCTCCCCCCTCAGGTTTTTCGCAGATATCTCCGGAACAGCTGGAAGCAGGACCATAAAATTTTGGGACTTTTCCCAAAATGGATTTCCACATATGGAGTCAAAATTTATAGTTCTTAACCAGAACAGAGGCGGTTCAAAGATACGTTTTTTGGAGGGTTCTTCGGCGACATTTAGCGATAATACGTGAAAAAGCAATGCGTTGATGTTAACCCGCGAGTCACGGGGGGTAGCCCCCCCCCCCCCCCCCCCCCTTAGTAATATTAAGAATATCTCAATAACAGATGCAGATATCGACGCAAAACTTTCCGTACCTTTCCGGGCATCATTTTTACACCTTTTGAGAGAAAGAAATGGGAAAAAATCGTCAGATTTTTTTCGAGATATAGGGAATTTAGTGACGTCACTAAACACGATTTGGACACCGAAATCGGCTAAACTTTGCCAGGCCCTACAAATGCCGCATTTAAAGCAAAATGCAATCGAAAAACGCTAGAAGGTAGAAAATTGCAAGGGCTACAAACCAGTTATCTCGAACTTTAAAAAAGTTTTCACCCCAAAAATTTCAAAAAAAAAGTTTAAAAAAAACGCTCACAAAATCAAATTTTTCAAAGATATTGAAACACCGGAATATATGTCAGATAACGACATATGGGCAACTACCATACCAAATTTCAAAATGATATAATCTTTTTTGACTGTCATGGCATATAAAGTAAGGGTAAATCATGACGTCATATTTTGAAATTGCGTTTTTGTATTGCATTGACCGGATACAGACAAATAAATGCCAGCGGTGTTTTTTTTAAAAGATAACACTGATATAGAAACATGCTTTTTTCATTTCGATTTATCAATTTCAAATTTTGACCTTCAGTGACCTGAACTTGACCTGAACTTGACACTAACTTCACGTAAATGAAGTCAGGTGGTTACATGACTACCACTATCGAATTCTACGTTTAAAAGCATCCATAAAACATGTGCTGCATGACTTTCGTAGATATTTTGTGTGTAGTGACCTTTTGTGACCTGGACTTGACCTTGATCTTTTCCAACGATCTCACTTAGCTCATGTGGGATATGTATCATACCTTTGACAGAACTTTGAGTGATTATAGGCGCAATCGAAGGCCATGGATGGCAAGTATTGTCCATAAGCTCAAATACCTCGATTTTGACGTTTGACTTGACCGTGACCTGACATGTGACCTTAATTTGAATTTTTAAGTTTGCGTTAGGTTTATCTCATTGAGCGTTTCAGATGTCGCCTTGCGCGTCCCGCTGCGATCATTGGTTCTGAAGATACCAGGGGGGCTAGCCCCCCAGTGAGTCGTGTTACAGAATATACCCCAGTGGTTAATGAACTATCATACAAATTGCATGGCAGAGGCGGCTTCAGGGACTTGAAAAGGGGAGGTTTCCAGGAAGAATACAACGCTTGGCGGGCAGTCAATAGAGCTATGTAAGGGGCTGGGGCATTTATAGCTATAAAGATGTAAAAGATAGCTTCTCCTTTTATTATTTGCATAATGTATTACATATAGAGTTGCAGGGGCGTGTTCTGGCCCAGTAAAAGGGGGTGACTGCCATGGTGATGACGATATGCTAGCGATTACGGCGCACTAGACGGTTAGCTTATAATGATGTATGCACATATGAAGCCAGGAGAGGGAATGAAGTCATGTTTTTGCAGAGGCCCGCTCAGGAATGGAAGAAAGGGGGTCATATTATTTCAAGGAAACTAAGAGGCATGGGCCTACAATGACATAACATACTGCAGTTTTCGGATGAAACACGCACCACAGGGATCGTGTTTCATCCACTACGAACACTACTACGAACGATTATAAGATAATGGGCGGGTCCAGGTAGGGTAAAACGGGGGGTAAGCATTGTGAATTGAAGTTGTACGTGAAATAGTCACTGTTGACTAGTTAGTAGCATAATAGCGGATAATATACTTATCAAAAGGTCTTGCGCCTCCCCAGTTTGGATCCTGGATACGCCTATGATGAAGTGCAACATGCAAAAAAGAACTATCTACAATCAGTAACTTATTTATAGTGCTGGGTAGCAACTTGCCTGCGGTTAATATTTTTTTCCCAATTTGACCTCCCTTTTGCACTAACCTGGTGCCGCCTATGGCAAAAAATATGATTTATAACTGTTTTGTCTAATGTCACAATAACATACCATCTCATTTATTTATAAAAAAAAGTTTTATTACGCATTTACTTCACCCCCATATTGAGTGACCTGCACACGCCTATTATTTTTGAATTTTCAAAAGTCACCGACATATATCAATTTCCAATTCAATCTCTATCCATTCCCATTAGTTATGTTAAAATCGGTTGATAAACATGACAGCTGTGTTGGATCACAAATACCACTAACATTTGTAGTATTTGCCCCCTATTGTCCCCATATCCAAAATTTAGATTTTGTTTTATTACTTAGAAATGTAGATCGTGTTGAGGGGAACCAAACGCCGTTTCATTTGTGAAAATCGGACTGGTATATCTCAAGATCTCCGGGAGGGCGGAAGGCCCAGCCCAGGTCCAGCCCAGGTCCAGCCCAGGCCCAGCCCAGGCCCAGCCCAGGCCCAGCCCAGGCCCAGCCCAGGCCCAGCCCAGGCCCAGCCCAGGCCCAGCCCAGGCCCAGCCCAGGCACAGCCCAGGCCCAGCCCAGGCCCAGCCCAGGCCCAGCCCAGGCCCAGCCCAGGCCCAGCCCAGGCCCAGCCCAGGCCCAGCCCAGGCCCAGCCCAGGCCCAGCCCAGGCCCAGCCCAGGCCCAGCCCAGGCCCAGCCCAGGCCCAGCCCAGGCCCAGCCCAGGCCCAGCCCAGGCCCAGCCCAGGCCCAGCCCAGGCCCAGCCCAGGCCCAGCCCAGGCCCAGCCCAGGCCCAGCCCAGGCCCAGCCCAGGCCCAGCCCAGGCCCAGCCCAGGCCCAGCCCAGGCCCAGCCCAGGCCCAGCCCAGGCCCAGCCCAGGCCCAGCCCAGGCCCAGCCCAGGCCCAGCCCAGGCCCAGCCCAGGCCCAGCCCAGGCCCAGCCCAGGCCCAGCCCAGGCCCAGCCCAGTCCCAGCCCAGGCCCAGGCCCAGCCCAGGCCCAGCCCAGGCCCAGCCCAGCCCAGGCCCATCCCAGGCCCATCCCAGGCCCAGCCCAGGCCCAGCCCAGGCCCAGCCCAGGCCCAGCCCAGGCCCAGCCCAGGCCCAGCCCAGGCCCAGTCCAGGCCCAGCCCAGGCCCAGCCCAGGCCCAGCCCAGGCCCAGCCCAGGCCCAGCCCAGGCCCAGCCCAGGCCCAGCCCAGGCCCAGCCCAGGCCCAGCCCAGGCCCAGCCCAGGCCCAGCCCAGGCCCAGTCCAGGCCCAGTCCAGGCCCAGCCCAGGCCCAGCCCAGGCCCAGCCCAGGCCCAGCCCAGGCCCAGCCCAGGCCCAGCCCAGGCCCAGCCCATGGCGAACTCTGCTTTTGACCACATTGGCGGAATTTCGTGTGATACCGAGAAATCGCTAAAAATCGACCCATTTTGGAAATGGTGACTTGGTGCTGACAACGATTTCCAGAGTATTCCTCCAGCCATGGTGAATTTTGTGTTGAAGTAAGGCAGTATCATGGGCAGTACCTTCATTCAATTGAGGTCAAATGGTTACCTGAGCCGGTTTCGCGTAGACCAGGCTGGGGGCCTAGGGGGTCATGACCCCCTCTTGGAGGTTAACCGATGTCGGCTTGAGGGGGCCCTCGGTCGGCTTAAGGGTGCCCTCGGTCGGCTTTAGGAGCCCTTGATCGGTCTGAGAGGGCCCTTGGTCGACTTGAGGGTCTTTCGGTCGGCTTTAGTAGCCCTTGGACAGCTTGAAAGTGCCCTCGGTCGGCTTGAGGGCTCCCAGCTGCCCGAGGATATTTTCAGGTTTGACAGAGCCCATTCCAGGCTTGAGCGGGCTCCGGACTGGTATGAGAGGGCAATTGTCTAGGCCTGAAAGGCCCCTGCGGCGATCTGAGGGAGCACTGGACTGGTTTGAGTAATTTTTTTTTTCGCCAGGCCTTAGAGCCATATATTCTTAATTGTCGTTCCGAAAGAACCTTTGCCTTGCCTGGGAGGGCCCTATGTCAACCTGAAAAGGCCGTTTACCATTTTTAGAGCACCCTCAGTCGGTCTAAGAGGGCACTTTTCCGGCCTTTGCAGTACTTGAGAATCAGAATTCGCCATGGCCCTATGGGCCATATGGCCCGCTGGCCCTATGGGCCATGAGCTGGGCCTGTCCCGGGCCTCAACTTTAAGGAAATCACTGGGCTCTGGATGGGCCTGGGCCTGACAATTTTGAAGTAATGCGCGCGTCGCACAAGCTCAGGTCAGAGCTCAAAAATATTTTAACCAGCAGTTCACTTACACAGCAACACACTGTTGATGTGGCTGTGGCTTTTTGTTTTGTTTTTGGTTAGCATAGTTGGTTCATTGTTTCACATTTATAGTATACAAGTAAATATGCTAGGATAATCATTGCAAATTTTGTGAAAATAATTATATGCTTAATCTGAACGGGCCGGATCGGGCCTGGGCCTCAATATTATGAATTTGACCGGGCCTGGTCCGGGCCTGGGCTTGGTGTTCATGGGCCTGGGCTGGCCCGGCTGGGGGTTGGAGGCCCGTGATGAACATTGCTGGGCATGCCCTAGGCTTGTCCAAGATGGTCATTGTCAGTGAATGAGAGGGCCCTGTGCCAGTTTTGGACGACTCTCGGTCATTCTGAGAGGCATTGGTCGGTCATTTTGAGAGGCATTGGTCGGTCATTCTGAGAGGCATGGGTCGGTCATTTTGAGAGGCATTGGTCGGTCATTTTGAGAGGCATGGGTCGGTCATTCTGAGAGGCATTGGTCGGTCATTTTGAGAGGCATTGGTCGGTCATTCTGAGTGGCATGGGTCGGTCATTCTGAGAGGTATTGGTCGGTCATTCTGAGAGGTATTGGTCGGTCATTCTGAGAAGGATTGGTCGGTCATTCTGAGAGGCATTGGTCGGTCATTCTGAGAGGCATTGGTCGGTCATTCTGAGAGGTATTGGTCGGTCATTCTGAGAAGGATTGGTCGGTCATTCTGAGAGGCATTGGTCGGTCATTCTGAGAGGAATTGGTCGGTCATTCTGAGAGGTATTGGTCGGTCATTCTGAGAAGGATTGGTCGGTCATTCTGAGAGGCATTGGTCGGTCATTCTGAGAGGCATTGGTCGGTCATTCTGAGATGCATTGGTCGGTCATTCTGAGAGGCATTGGTCGGTCATTCTGAGAGGCATGGGTCGGTCATTCTGAGAGGTATTGGTCGGTCATTTTGAGAGGCATTGGTCGGTCATTCTGAGAGGTATTCGTCGGTCATTCTGAGAGGCATTGGTCGGTCATTCTGAGAGGCATTGGTCGGTCATTCTGAGAGGCATGGGTCGGTCATTCTGAGAGGTATTGGTCGGTCATTCTGAGAGGCATTGGTCGGTCATTCTGAGAGGTGTTGGTCGGTCATAGGCTCGTCCAAAAGCTTTGGTTTTAGGTGTCGTCCGACAGAAGGCCAAAACTGATGTGCCTGTGTATTTTTGCATTTAGAACTGATTTAACCCTCGCCCTCCGGGGGGCTGACAGCCCCCCCCCCCCCTAAGGTTTTTCTTAAGTAACTTTTTACACGTGCGGCGCATTTTGCGGAAATTTCCAGTAGCTGAATTTACAACAAATATACGTATGGCTGGAAAAATTGCATTGAAATTGGGTCTTTGATGACGTCATGTTGGTGGAAAATTGATAAATGTTTGCAAAATCGTAGAAAACAGAGTTTTCAAGAAAATTGCAAACGCAATTCAGCAAAGATAGAAAATTGCATTTTCTTTAAAATGGCAATCTCGGATTTGCACAATTTTGGGTTTTGGACCCCTATTTTTTTTTTTTTTGGAGGGGGGGAATCACCACAAAATCAAAACTTTCAAAGATGTTAGAAAAACAGAATATATGTGAGATAAGCGTATATACATCGGACAACTGATTTACGCCGTATGGTATTAGTGGGATATTTAGCCCTGCAAAATATCCCATGGCCGTGGTGGAAACGGCCATATCTCAACCAAGCATTTCTACTACCGCTGTGAACTTTACACCTACGATCCTCCGTTCCGGAGATCTTCAAATTGCCTGACGTGTAAACCAGAACTGTTGAATATTCACTTGCCTTTGAAGATGTCGTAATTATAATTATTAAGCTGTCGTAATTATCACTTCCTCACAGATCTGATACGTTTGTTCAGATGGCCAAATATACTTATATTTTCTGAAACACCACTCCAAACGCTCCCCAAACTTGACAACATACTGGATGCTAAGAATGTCCGTGAAGTTAGCGACTTATTCAGCGACTTATTTAGCGACGGATTCAGATTTGGCCCAAACCTCGGCCCAAGGTCAATTATGGCACGTTGATCACGAATATTACCTTTATTTTTATGTTCAAGGTCATCTTCAAGATCAAATTAGAGGTCAAAGAACGTGGTACCGCGTAACGTCCCCAATTTATTGCCGGATGCTTCCAAAAGTGATCCCAGATGATAGACAGAGTACATATCTAACGTTCGTCACCATGAACTGACCCGTGGCTTTTGACCTTGGAGGTAAAATTCGAGGTCCAAGGACGAGGTACCGCATAACGTCCCGAATTTATTGCCGGATCCTTTCCAAAGTGATCCCAGGTGATAGACAGCCTGGTCCGTATCTAACGTCCATATCTAACGACCCTGTCCTTTGACCTCGAATTGGACCTTGAAGATGACCTTGAACAGGATAATAAAGGTCATATTCGTGATCAGCGTGCCAGAATTGACATTGGGCCGAGGTGTGTTCAACGTTCAGTCGGATTCAACATTTTCGGACTTCGGATTCGGATTCAACAGTTCTGGTTCACGCGTCAGGCGATTTGAAGATCTCCGGAACGGAGGATCGTAGGCGTAAAGTTCGCAGCGGTAGTAGAAATGCTTGGTTGAGATATGGCCGTTTCCACCACGGCCATGGGGTATTTTGCAGGGCTAAATATCCCACTAAATACCTTACGGTGTAAATCAGTTGTCCGATGTATATACGCGTGAGAGAACTGGGTATGGACAATGCCCAAACCAAATTTCAAAGCAATATCTCTATTTTTGACTGAGTGATCGCTCCCTAAGTGTAAGAAACTCATGACGTCAATTTTTAATAACTTTTTGACGCTTCTTTTTGACAAGATACGAACAAATAATCACCCTTTCTGTATTTTTTTTAAGACAAAACTGGTCTAGGAACATGCCTTTTTATTTACATTTATCAATTTCTTATTTTGAGGTTTTCTGACAGAGCAAAAACGCTGTTCTGGACGTGGTCGATCCGAGGTCATTCGCTTGACCTGGAAGGTCATCCGTTGACCTGAAACCTAAACATCGCATACTGTTAGATTCCTCTCAAGACAGGCAACAAGCTGGTTCTTACCGAATTGCTTTAGGTTGCTTGGTTTGGAAGTTAACAGGGGGCTGTCAGCCCCCTCCCCCGTAGGGCGAAGGAGATAAAAAATATCCCGTTGGGCGAGGGTTAACCTTCGCCCTACGGGGACCTTTTCTCACCTTCGCCCTACGGGGGGCTGACAGCCCTCTTGTTAACTTACAAACCAAGCAACATAGACCAATGTGGTAAGAACCAGCATATTGCTTGTCATGAGAGGAATATGGGATTTTTAGGTTTCATGTCAACGGGTGACTTTCCAGGTCAAGTTATTGACCTAAGATCGACCACGTCCAATAATAGCAATTTTTCTCTGTCCGTCGTCATTACCAAAGATATGAGTATAAACCAATTTGGTTAGCGTCAAAATGTTGGTCGTTGTATTAGCTATCTGGCAATATATCGATTGTTAGGTCTCGGTCAGTTAATGACCTCTTAGGTCACCGAAATCGTCACCATAGATGATAATTGCTATGCGTTTTGCTTTACAGCACATGTACATGACGCTTAGTATAACTTCCGAACGGAGAGAGGTAGAGAGACACCGTAAAAAGTAACGTGTTGCCTGTCATAAGGAAAATCTAAAGGCATCACATTTGATTATCTAGGTCAACTGGTGACCTTTGGGGTCATGTCAATGACCATTTGTGGTCTGACATGACCTTGACGAAAAAGTCATAGGTCACGATCTAATAGACGTATACACTTCAAATTTTGATAGGACACGTATAATTGTTGTACACTGATCTACTAAAAAAAAATCAGCAAGATGCGCCGCATGTGTGAACAGTTATTCAAGAAAAATCTCAGAGGGGGGGGGGGGGGGCTGTCAGCTCCCCCCGTAGGGCCAGGATTAAAACAACCTACTTTGTACTTATTCCTTTTATTTTATTTAACAATAAGTAAATGCAGTGGCGGATCTACGTTAGGGTAAAACAGGCAATTGCCCCCCCCCCCCCACCACCACCACCACCAAACGAAAAATCGGTAGACAATCGTATGTTTTTGCCCCCGAAACCGTTGGGGGGTTATGATTTTTGTTCCGGGAAGTCGTGATTTACACCCTCCCCTCTGCTCAACGACTCTTCGTTCTGCCCTCCCCCCCCCCCCTCTCACCCACTCAACGACTCTTCGCGCTGGCGACCCGACGCCACGCCCCCCCCCCCCCCGCTCAACGACCGCTGACGACCCGATGCCACCCCTGCCCTCCACCCGCTCAACAACTTTTTGCTGACGAAACGGAGAGAAATCCCCCCACCCCCCCCCCCCAACAAAAAAGACTTGTAACCTAGATCCGCCACTGAGTAAATGTGTTATTTTTTTGCCGATTTCAGTCGTTTTGGTGAAGCCATAGCGCTGATATAAGGCCCCTTGGATCCGTCCCTGTTCGCCCCCCCCCTTCCCTCAATCGTTTTGAAAAATCGACACCGCTGGTGGTGGACCTTGCACTGACGGTAATATACACTTAATGAAAACGTAGACAACAGATAATTTAGACACAGATGTGACTTATCTGTACTCTGATCGTGACTCGAATGCGATGATTTTTGACGCCAGTAGGTACACAAATAGCTCCTCAGATGCTCTTCTTATCAAAACTTATTGCCAAACAGAATGTAATTACCAAACAGATGGCGTTCGTACTGTAGTAACTTCGTGTGCGGGTAGTCAATTGCATGAGCAATCGATCTCCATGTATTTGTCAAGACTCTCAGACAGCAGGCTTACCTGCCCACAAATCATTACCAACACATGCCATAAACAACAACAACAACAACAACACATGCCAACACAGTCATAAAGGATCCCTAGGCCATGGTAATACTAGGCCACGGACACATTGTCGCCGTCCTCGATGTCAATTACCACAAATGTCAATACGAAGCCAGCATAAATGCAATGTCCGACACAGTACCTAGCAAGAGAAACGCAAGAAATGTGGACACATTTCACATCAATGGCGCAGATGGTACGAAATGCGGCGCAGATGGTACGAAATGCGGCGCAGATGGTACGAAATGCGGCGCAGATGGTACGAAATGCGGCGCAGATGGTACGAAATGCGCAGTGTAGTGCGACATCGCTAGCGACGGAATGTTTCGTTTCCATTCCATGGACGGAAGAGGAGAGTTTCGTTTCCATTCCATGGACGGAAGAGGAGAGTTTCGTTTCTATTCCATGGACGGAAGAGGAGAGTTTCGTTTCCATTCCATGGACGGAAGAGGAGAGTTTCGTTTCTATTCCATGGACGGAAGAGGAGAGTTTCGTTTATATTCCATGGACGGAAGAGGAGAGTTTCGTTTCCATTCCATGGACGGAAGAGGAGCGTTTCGTTTCTATTCCATGGACGGAAGAGGAGAGTTTCGTTTCTATTCCATGGACGGAAGAGGAGAGTTTCGTTTCTATTCCATGGACGGAAGAGGAGAGTTTCGTTTCTATTCCATGGACGGAAGAGGAGAGTTTCGTTTCTATTCCATGGACGGAAGAGGAGAGTTTCGCGTCTATTCCATGGACGGAAGAGGAGAGTTTCGTTTCTATGTCATGGACGGAAGAGGAGAGTTTCGTTTCTATTCCATGGACGGAAGAGGAGAGTTTCGTTTCTATTCCATGGACAGAAGAGGAGAGTTTCGTTTCCATTCCATGGACGGAAGAGGAGAGTTTCGTTTCTATTCCATGGACGGAAGAGGAGAGTTTCGTTTCTATTCCATGGACGGAAGAGGAGAGTTTCGTTTCTATTCCATGGACGGAAGAGGAGAGTTTCGTTTCTATTCCATGGACGGAAGAGGAGAGTTTCGTTTCTATTCCATGGACGGAAGAGGAGAGTTTCGTTTCTATTCCATGGACGGAAGAGGAGAGTTTCGTTTCTATTCCATGGACGGAAGAGGAGAGTTTCGTTTCTATTCCATGGACGGAAGAGGAGAGTTTCGTTTCTATGTCATGGACGGAAGAGGAGAGTTTCGTTTCTATTCCATGGAAGGAAGAGGAGAGTTTCGTTTCTATGTCATGGACGGAAGAGGAGAGTTTCGTTTCTATTCCATGGACGGAAGAGGAGAGTTTCGTTTCTATTCCATGGACGGAAGAGGAGAGTTTCGTTTCTATTCCATGAACGGAAGAGGAGAGTTTCGTTTCTATTCCATGGACGGAAGAGGAGAGTTTCGTTTCTATTCCATGGACGGAAGAGGAGAGTTTCGTTTCTATTCCATGGACGGAAGAGGAGAGTTTCGTTTCTATTCCATGGACGGAAGAGGAGAGTTTCGTTTCTATTCCATGGACGGAAGAGGAGAGTTTCGTTTCTATTCCATGGACGGAAGAGGAGAGTTTCGTTTCTATTCCATGGACGGAAGAGGAGAGTTTCGCGTCTATTCCATGGACGGAAGAGGAGAGTTTCGTTTCTATGTCATGGACGGAAGAGGAGAGTTTCGTTTCTATTCCATGGACGGAAGAGGAGAGTTTCGTTTCTATTCCATGGACGGAAGAGGAGAGTTTCGTTTCTATTCCATGGACGGAAGAGGAGAGTTTCGTCTCTATTCCATGGACGGAAGAGGAGAGTTTCGTTTCTATTCCATGGACGGAAGAGGAGAGTTTCGTTTCTATTCCATGGACGGAAGAGGAGAGTTTCGTTTCTATTCCATGGACGGAAGAGGAGAGTTTCGTTTCTATTCCATGGACGGAAGAGGAGAGTTTCGTTTCTATTCCATGAACGGAAGAGGAGAGTTTCGTTTATATTCCATGGACAGAAGAGGAGAGTTTCGTGTCTATTCCATGGACGGAATAGGAGAGTTTCGTTTCTATTCCATGAACGGAAGAGGAGAGTACGACTGCGTTCTCGGCATACGTTGGCCACATATCATTCACCTACACTGTTATCATCACACAGGGCTGAGCTGTGGGTGCGCAACTCACTGGCTCTGTGGCTCGGCTGATCCTCATGGTGGAGACTGACTGTGTCCGAAGAAGCCGTGTCGCTGAGGTGGCCTGAGTGGCCCCACTGTTTGAACGGGCGCGCCAGCACTTGGCGCGCGGACAGGGCGCGCAACTTGCCTGCTCCGTCATACCCTTTCGTCCACTCTGCATGCCGCGGCTTGCCGAACATGACAGATATGTACTCATCGAGAGGGATCATGTTCTGAAGGGGACGCCCCTGTACCAGCTTCTGCGCGCCGACACCGCTCAAAACGTATGCCAGGCTGGAAACGCTATGCCCCGGCTTTACTAGTTGCTCCGACCCCTGCACCTCATAACTCCAGTCATTGCTCTCCCTGTAGAGGTATATGAGATCCCAGTTGAGATTGAGTCGTTTAACCTCGTCCATCAGCTGCGCAATCTTGAGTTTGAAATCAGCATGGAGGCGAACGTCGTCCTCGAATACAACGACACGGCTGCAGTTACTCTCTAACGCTTTCAACCAGATGCTGTGATGACTGAGCAAGCAGCCGATTTCGCCGAAGGTAAGAGGTAGGTCACTGTAGTGATTGCGGAAGCCCAACATAGCCCTGAGATTGCGTTCTCGGAGGACAGTGCTGTTGAGCTGCTGGCCGTCCACGGCGTCCACCAGATAGGTGTGGATGCCGAGCTCTTCGAATGAGGCGAGAAGACGCCGCCGCCTCTCAGACCGCCGCGCCAGCGTGACGGTGAAGATGCTGTCCACGCCGAGCCAGCTCTTCTGCGGCGGCGGCGGGAGGAAGAGGCGCATCGATGGCACCACCGGCAGCGGCGGCCGGTCCACCAGCGCCTCCAGCTTGATGTTGACGATGTTGCGCCACTCCTCGCCGAGCTCCTGTGGCGGCGTCAGCGGCACCGGCACCTGGCCAAAGTCCTCCTGGTTGCACACGTTCACGTCCAGCCCGGCCTGGTGCGCCGAGAGCGCCAGCGTGACGGCGTCATCGGGTGGCACCGCCCCCGTCGGAGTCGCCAAGTTATCCTGGACGAAGGTGAGCTCAGCCGTGCGGCGGTCACGCAGATCCATCAGCACACACGAGTGGATCAGCGCCACGGCGAAACAGCCGCGCTCCCGGCGACGGTAGATCCCCGAGAACCGGCTCCCCTCCGCGTGAGACAAGTCCTCGCTCATGCCGTCCCAGAAGTTGGAGTGCTCTCCGTCGGAGCGCAGCATCGGCGCCACCAGCGGCTTCCCCACGTCCAGCAGCTGCCGAAGGACGGTGCTGCCGTGCAGAATGACGTCGGCGTCCAGGAACCAGACCAAGTCGGTCCGGAGACGCCGCGCCTTCTGTAGCGCCTCCTGCTTCATGGCGGCCACGGCCCGGAGCCGGCCAGGCGACACGTGGACAGCGCTCAGCTCGTCTTTCCGCAGCGGTGGGGAGGCGGTGTCGACGGCGGCGTCCACGGCCGAGTAGAGCGGACTGTACCGCTCCAGCCACGTCTGCAGCAGCCGCGCCGACTGGTCCTGGTTGTGGTCACTGCGGATCCACAGCGACAGCCGCCGCTTCGGGTAGTCCAGCTGGCTGAGCTGCGTCAGCGTGTACGGCAGGTAGGGCTCCTTGTTGCGCACCAGCATCACGATCGTGACAGTCGGCTCTGCAGCTGCGCCTTCCTGAGTGACGGCGAGCGCAGACGACGCAGCTAGCGCCACCAGCACTGCTGCGGTTGCTAGACGAGGTTGCATTGCGTGTTCAGGTGGCGGATAAAGAGCACAGTAAGTTCGCATATCACTAACCGTTGCGATGGACAGACTGATGAGTCCGTAACCTGAAACAAAATGCAAAATTGGTGTGACTTGCGCATATAACAGTCAATATCATCGCGAACAAAACGCATATCCGCACTTCGAGCTGTTAACTTTCAATCCCCAAAATAACATTTAGGAAGTTCTAATTTGTTTTTATATCCGTTAAAAAAACAACGAAGGGAGCAACCCTTGTTGTTTTGTTTCTTCATCCTCTTTGTATAGTCCCATGACATCATTCTTTATGGGCCTATTTGCAAAGGGCATAAGATAGCGTGGGGTTACACCCCAACCGGGGTAAGACGCCCACCACCCATGATCGGCTAAACTGGGCATGTTTAGGCAGGTGTTATGTGGAGGCTGGAAGGTGTGAAGATTCATATATGTTCAGAGAACAGGTTCCTCAAAGAAGTATTTAGACAGTCTGCTGTGACAGTGTGACGATAAGTGTTTTATGGAAGGGCCCCAATGCCGGGACTTAGAGCGGGTGACAACAGGTCAGTGATTCGCACCACACGGGGTCGACCATTCATTCAGGCGGGTAGTTTGACTGTTTTTAATTTGACTGACTGATACATTGCCACGCACCTGCCATATCTGTTATATTGTCTATTCACTGCTGAACTATTTGATTGCGTAGAGCGTGGAGCCCTTCTTTCGAAGCCGAACGAGGGCCTTTCAGGCCGACAGGGGACCGCTCAGGTTGACTGGGCCCATCGGGCCGACCAAGTTGCCCTTCCGGGCGCCGAGGGATCCCCTAAACCCGACCGTGGGCCCCTCATGCCAACCAAAGGCCCCTGAGACCGAACCGTAAGGGCCCACAGGCTGACAAAGGGCCTCCTCAGGCTGACAGAGGGCTCCCTCAAGCGGACCTAGAGCCCATCAGACCGAGTGATGGCCCTGAAGCCGACCCTTTGCGAATTTTTACGCACACCACGGAGTGTTACTCATGGAGACAAGAAGAACAATAGTTTCAGTGATACTATTCCTTCAATTGAGGTAGAATGAGTATATCACTCCGGACGAGGCAGGGACTGCCCTAAATGACTTTCCCGCTAAAGAAGTTGTATGCCGAGACGGGGAAGCTCCTGGACTTACGGTCTATCCTCGTGCTGTCAGCTAAAGCTGAGGTCATTCTTCTTCTTTTTTTAATCGAGCCGTGGCTCGTTTTTATTCATCAGAAGGGCCCGGCGATCATCAGATCGACCCGGCGCGGGAGATGTTTAGCGTCGAAACAGCGCCTCGGAAATGCAACAGCAAAGCCAAATAATATGCAGGTATTTTACACACTGCTCAAACGTAACACATTTCCAGTCCTGAGGCCCTTCTTTAAAAAAGAAATCGAGCCAGCGGCTCGATTTTATTTGATCAGAATGGCATCAGAGCGCATATTTTTATTTGGTTCAATCCTTACGTTTGAATGTGTTCCTGGTGTCGGCGCCCTTCGCTAAGCAGAGCTGTTTGGATGGACCATATCCGATCGCGCAATATTTGCTCACAGGTGGAATTTAAAATCGAAGGCTTTACGTGTCACAAACTTTCGG